>APFE030913468.1:42983-93947 GCA_000404065.3 Pinus taeda
AATTACACAAGCTCCCCAACCTGAAACTCCTTGAACACCCTATACTGATCCACATAACTCTTCTGTTTACCCTGTGCTACCTTTATATTATTATTTATAACCTACATTTCCTACTCCATGGCTACCAACATGTTCGGTCCAATAATTACCATGTTCATTGTATCACTCCAATAGATGGGAGTGTCACAACTCCATCCATACAATGCCTCGAAAGGAATCATCCTCAATGACTCCTAATAACCATTTTTGTATGTGAACTCAACCAATGGAAGGTACTCTTCCCAGTTATTATGTTGGTGCATCACTTAGATCCTCAACATATCCTCTAAGATCCTGTTGACCATCTATGTATGTCCATCAGTCTATGGACAATAAGTTGTATTGAAGGCAAACTCTATTCCCAAGTCTAAAAATAGCTCCTTCCAAAACTTGGAAGTGAACTTTGCATCCACGTCTGACATAATGTTCTTCGGAACACCATGTAGTCTCACTATCTCTTTGATGAACACTTGTGTTACCTCACTGGCTAAATACACAGCCTTTACTAGAATGAAGTGAGCTATCTTGCTCAACCTGTCAACCACGACCATAATAGGATCGTGTTTCCTCACTGTCCTCAAAAGACCTGTGATGAAATCCATGGAAATGATCTCCCATTTCCATTCTGTAATCACTATAAGGTGTAGTAAGCCACATCAATGCTTACATTCCGCCTTGACCTACTGACAATCTAAACATTTAGCCATGAACTATGCCAATTCCTTCTTAATATTTTGCCAATCTTCATTGTCGTCAATGTCTTCTGATATCCTAGATGACCCGAGCATGGCTTGACATGAAATTCCCTCAAAATAAGATTCTTGAGCTCACTACAATTCACACATAGATCTTGTCTCTAAACCTCACCAAACCATCTATTGTGAGATGATAGTCTACATCCTGATCACCTGTACCTGTACCTATACCTATGCTCTACTGTAACCTATGCACAATATTCATGTATTTGTCATCTTGTTGTCGTGCCTACAAGATCCTATCATGTAACTATGTCTCATAAGAACTCATAGATGTTATATGATTTACCTGTACCTTCTTGCTAAGAGCATTGAGAACTCGATTCTCCTTCCCTTTGATGTATTCAATCTCAAACTCGAACTCCCTAAGGGTAGCCAACCATCTAGCTTGTCTAGCATTTAGATTTGTCTAATCAAACAAATGCCTCAACCCACTGTGATCGCTCATCAATGTAATCTTCTTGCTAAGAAGATAATACATATACATATTCAATGCATGTATAATCATTGCTAGCTCAAGATTGTGCATTAGATATTTTTGATCATACTCATTTGTTTTTCATGGCTCGTAGCACGCTACCTGCCCTTGTTGCATGAGAAGTCCACCAAGTCCTCTCTTGCAAGCATCTATACATACTACAAAATCCTTGTCCGGATCTTCTTTAGCACTGGTGCATGTGTCAACTACTGCTTCAGCTGCTCAAAACTAGCCTCACATTCTTCTGCCCATTCTAACTTCTTACGTTTTCATTGCAATGATGTGATAATATATGCAATGTGTGAGAATTACCTAATGAACCTCTTGTAGTAACGTACCAATCCCATAAATGATCTCACCTCATCCACATTCTCAGGAGCTTCCCACTCCATGGTGGCCATTATCTTTTTTGGATCCACTGCTATCCCATCCTTGGAGACAAGATACCCCAAGTAATGTACCTCAATCTAAAATAAGTTTCACTTGCTAAGTCTAGCATATAGCTGATGCTATCTTAGTAATCTCAACACTGCTGCTAAATGCCAGTGTGTTGTGAATGAATACAATAAGAAACTTGTCTAGATAAGGATGCAACACACTATTCATCAAACACATAAATGTAGTTGGAACATTAGTTAAGCCAAATAGAAAAACAACAAAATCATATTTCCCATACGTAGTCCTAAACGTAGTCTTGAAGATATCCTCTTCCTTTATCATTACCTAATGGTATCCCAATCTCAAGTCGATCTTAGATGTAGGAATATATAGGGTAAGTTCCTTAGACAGAACACCAAAGGACACCGCTCATAAACAGATCATAGATTAATACACCAGTATTGTTGACGTGGTTAAAACCCTCAAAGAGGAAAATAGTCCACGGCCTGAGCTAACAAGGCCACTTCAAGAAATTTATTAATAAAAAATGAAAATTTACATAAGCTTCTCTTATGAACAATTACCCTACAAATGACCCTCCATGCTCTTTAAATAGATATCATGGACCAATCGGATGTTGAGCCACGGATCAAGTTTCGGTAATACTGATGAGAGAATGAACTATTAGATCACTACATATCATGACCATCGGATTGTAAGTTATAAAAGTACATAGTAAAGAAACACACTTTACCTAACTCTACACTAGACCAAGTTATACTTAACTATTTCATATGTGTCGGAATATCCTAAAATCCCCCCTTAAGAACAACTTGGGATAGGATTGAAGGATGTACAAATATGACACAATAAAGAAGGAAGGAGCATTAAGCCTCTCCCCTTAGTGACAACTTCCTGAACTCCAACCATAAATCGAATTTTAGTAAACTTCGCCTCTGTGAGAGCCTTTGTAAAGATGTTTGCAACTTGATCATCTGTTGAACAATATTGCACTTCAATAACATGGTCATGAATGAGATTTTTGATGAAGTGCATGTGTAGTTCAATGTGTTTGTTGTGCTGATTTTGGACTGGATATTTTCATTATTGAATGGCACTTTGATTATCACACCAAAGTGTAGTCGGATGTTGCTTCTGAAAGCCAAACTTTGATAGGATCTGATGAAGCCACAGAGCTTTCTTACTAGCTTCTACAGCACCACGATACTCTGCTTCTGCTGAAGAAATAGAAATGGCACTTTGTTTCTTGCAAGCCCATGTAATAGGTCCTGAACCAAGAGTGAACACATAACCTGTAGTAGACATCTGATCATCAAGGTCACCAGCCCAATCAGAATCAGTGAAACCAACTGATAGAGCAGATGCTTCTCCACTGTAATGAATCCCAAACTGAACTGTACCTCAAACATAACAAAGTATTCTTTTAGTTTCTCTCCAATGACTTTCATGTGGGTTTTTCATAAACCGAGCAATAAGTCCAACAACAAAGAAAAGGTCAGGACGAGTATGGGTCATATACAAAAGTTTTCCTACAATTTGATGGTATAAGGTAGCATCAACTTCAAGGGAAGTACAAGTGACTAAAATTTTGGCTCTAGACTGAAAGGGAGAAGGGGCTGGCTTACATTCTTCCATGTGAAAATGGCGTAGAAGATCACATGCATACTTGGACTAGGAAAGGGAAATACCTTCCTTGGGTTGCAAGACTTGAAGACCAAGAAAATAATGTAAGTGTCCTAATTCTATCATTTCAAACTTATTTTTAAGGCTGGACTTCACATGGTTTATAAAGAACAAGAATGATAAGAGACTTGCCCACTTTCTTGGTGTAGATAGTATTGTTAGAATGACACCTAGAAAATCTAGTTTCTAAAAGAAATCTATCCATTTTAGCATACCAAGCCCGAGGGGCTTGCTTGAGACCATAAAGGCATTTCTTAAGTTGACATACAAGGCTAGAGTCTGTTTGTATAAAGCCAATAGCTTGTTCCATATGGATTTCTTCATGCAAGTCCCCATGCAAGAAGGCAGATTTAACATCCATCTAATGGACTTCCCATTAGAAAGAGGCAACAAGGGAAAGAACAAGGCAGATAGAGCTCATTTTGGCAATAGGGGAGAAGGTTTTAGTATAGTTAATGCCTTCAACTTGTGAAAAACCCCTTAGCAACAAGATGAAATTTATGTTTATCAACTTTTCTATCTGGTCCATACTTGGTTCTGTAAACCCATTTGCATCTAACAAGTTTTCATCCCTTTGGAAGGGGAACAAGATCCCATGTATCATTTTCCAATAAGGAATGATATTCTTCATTCATAGTTGCATCCCAATCTGGATGGCCCGAAGCTTCTGCAAAGGTGTCAGGATAATAATTAATTGAAGCTTGAGCTAGTAAAGAAGAGGCTCTATCGAACTGAGAATGTGTATGTTGTTGATCTGTAGGATCATCAGCAAGAGCACTTGCTGCATCATGAGTAGCATGGACCCATTTTGGAAGCTGAGGAGTTGAAGGAGGATCCTGAGAAGGTGGGGGCAGATTGTCATCCTCGCTGTCATCATCTGAAAAAGAAATATTTTAGAAGTAGAAGGGATAGAGAGAGTTGGCACATCCTCCGAACTAGGCTCATAGGTCGATAAATTTTCAACAAGATTTACATCTCTTCTAATGATAAAATTTTTGGACTTAAGTGGAATAAGTTTGTATCCTTTGACATCTTCAGAATATCCAACAAAAATACATTTTTCACTCTTAGGTTCTAAAGCTTTATTTTCTCATCTGGAATATGGGCCCATGCTTCACTTCCAAAAACGAAAGTGACTTTTCATCTAGTTTAATTGAGCTCCATTTTTCTTCTGGAGTGATATTCTTTAAAACCTTAGTAGGAGTGCGATTTATTATTTAATTTGCACAGTTAATTGCTTCTGCCCAAAAATTAAGACTAAGTCCTTTAGATTGAAGCATACAATTAGCCATTTCCTTTAAGGTGTGGTTCTTCCTTTCAACTACACCATTTTGTTGTGGAGTATATGGAACAGTATGGTGCATTTGAATTCCATTCTCAGTGCAAAAGTTGATGAATTTGTTGTTAACATATTCTCCACCATTATTAGACCTTAGCTTAAGAATTTTACGTCCAGATTGTTTTTCAACAAAGGCCTTAAAGGCCAAGAACATGTTAAATACTTCATTCTTGAGTTTTAAGAAGTATACCCAAGTGTGTCTAGAGAAATCATCAATGAAAGTTAAGAAATACATGTATCTAGAGAATGAAACAGCTGGAAGTGGACCACATAAATCACTATGCACAAGCTGTAAAGGGGCTAAGGCATGCCAAGAGGCACATTTTTCAAAACTATCTTGATAATTTTTTCGGAGTACACATCTGGAACAAACACCATCTCTACAAGATACCATTGGAATACCTGTCACCATATTTTCTTTACATAGATTCTGAAGGGAGCGATGGTTTAAGTGACCAAGTCGCTCATGCCAAAGTTTTCCCACTTCATCATTATGAGCAACAAATACCGAGGGAAGATTTGATGACCCAAAGTTGTTAAACTTATACAACCTTGTAGAATCATCAACAATGCCAGTAGCTAAAATATGTCTAGGATATCTTAGGTCCTTAATTACAACATCATGAGCTGAAAATTCAACAATTTTACCTTCACCTGAATGAGTTATCTGATATACAGATAGAAGGATATAGGATAAGGTTGGAACACATAATACATCATTGAATTGACCATTGCCTATATGAACAGTTCCAGTCCCTACAACAATAAGAGATCTATCATCACCAACATATATATTTTTGGTGTTACAATCATTTAAAGAAGAAAACATGGATTTTTGTTTGGCCATGTGATAAGAAGCTCCAGAATCAATGAGCCACTCATGAGAATGAGAAGAAGAAGATACATTTAGTGCATATCCAAACCGAGATGCTTGACAACCACATGTAGAAAGTCTTATTGCTGAAGATGAAGTTGAAGTTGTTGTGTGCTCCAAATGGATGTTATGCTTCTTCATTGATACTTCCAAGGCTTCCATCTTCTTAGAGAATTTGGATTCTAAGTGTCCATCTCGATTACAAAAGTGGAAATGTTTATCAGTATTCTTCACTTTGATTTTATTTGCCTTATGATTTTGTTGAAATGATTTTTCATTTTGAGACTGAAATGTCCTAGGACGCTTGTTTGGTTTAGGACCATCCTTTTTAGGATACGGCTTATTAGGATTCTTTGAATTTGGTTGTTGATGGGTGGCTAAGACTTTCTTAGAAGAGTTTCGAAGATTAAGAAGACCAAGATGTAAGATTTTTTCTTGTTCTCTTATTAAATAATCACAAAAGGCATCAAAGGAAGGGGACTTGTAGTCTTGCCCTTGAGAAATGAAGGCTTCTCTTGTAGAATGGAAGGTGGAAAATAACACAGAGTAGGCTGGTTCAAACTTAGTAAGAATGAAATAGATAAGGTTATCATCTTCCTTATTAACCTTAACACCTTCCAAGAGAAGTCTAAGGGTCTTGAACTTGGACAAAAAATCTTCAATGGAAGAAAAATTATTGTGGTCCAATGTAAGCAACTCATTTTCAAGTTGATGGGCTCTAAGTTCATTTTTAATTCCAAAAAATTTAGTGATTTGTTTCATTACTTCATTAGGAGTATCAAGTTCTACGATATGGAATCTAAGGTCTAGAGAAATAGACATCCCTATCAACCCACATGCTTGATCTTGCCTATTTTCCCATTTTGTTGCCTTATCTTCATATTTCGGTTTGGTTTCTTGGCCTAAGGCTATTCTATAGAGACCTTTACTTCTAAGTAAATCCACAATGTAGGACCACCATTGGAAGTAGTTGGTGTTGTCAAGAATAACTTGGCATGGAAATTCCATTTTAATAGAAACTGAAGCTATAGATGCTGAAACTAAGTGTTCCAATGGAAAGATCTCAAAAAATTAGGATGATTAAAAAAAAACAGCTCTGAAAACAACTTCCTGATGAAGAAGTTATGGCTTTTTGAAGAAAAGTTGTTGAAGATATGCACGAAGTGCGGGAATGTGTGCAAATGAATGATAATGTTATATTTAAAAAACAATCGCCCCCTTTCCAAACTTAATCTAATTATCTCAACAAAAAGAAAGACTTGAACACAAGACCTCTATTCTCATAGAGTAGCTTTGGATGAAGTGAGCTAGATTAAAAAGTTAGTAATTTTTGGAAAAGAGGAAGGGTTTTTTTTTCTTTTAAGTCACTGAAGCTTTGGGGTGTGTGATTACTTGAGAAAGCTCCTTTTTTCCTACAAAACAAAAAATACAAAACCCAACAAAGACATCCAAAAAAAAAACAAACCTTACGGGTTGAAGTTAGCTTTAGCCGGAAACTAAATATTTTCCTCAATGTTTCTGTTTTTCTGAGATCACACTAAGGCGCGGTGGAAAAGAGCATACACATGAGAAAAATCCTTCCTTTCTATCTTTGATTTGCCCAGATCACACAGAGTCGCGGGGCAAAGAGCATACACAGAAATGAAATGTATAGATCCAGTAATAGAAGAAAACAAAGAGCTAAATAAACCAAAATAAACATATAGAAAATAACTAAAAACTGCAAATAAACATTGTATACCTACAGATCTTAATAATGACATAGTTATGGCTACCGGAAACCTTTTCGCGTCAGCAAAAGGGGTTCCTCACTGAAACAGATGCTCCTAACACAATAGAGCAGTCCTCTCGGCCCGAAAGTAGTCAGTAATAGTAGATCTAGGAAACGATAGTCAGATGCAGTTCTACCGGCTTCAGATTTGGATCACCAACGAATGCGGCCCTCAAATAGATCTACTACCATGCAGGAATATACAGGGTAAGTTCCTCAGGTAGAACACCAAAGGACACCTTTCAAAAACAGATCACAGATCAATACACTAGTATTGTTGACATGGTTAAAAACATCAAAGAGGGAAATAGTCCAGGGCCTGAGCCAACACGGCCACTTCAGGCAATTTATTAATAAAAGAATGAAAATTTACATAACCTTCTCTCATGAATGGTTATCCTACAAATGATCCTCCATGCTCTTTAAATAGAGATCATGGACCAATCAGGTGTTAAGCCATGGATCAAGTGTCAGTAATACTGAGGAGAGAATGAACCATTGGATCACTAGATATCGTGACTGTCAGATTGTAAGTTACAAAAGTATATAGTATAGAAACACACTTTACCTAACTCTACACTTGACCAAGTTATACTTAACTATTTCCTATGTGTCAGAATATCCTAACATTAGACAACACTACTACTCCCTTCAAGAGATCAAACAAATTATCAATCCTCAGAAATGGGTACCTGTTCTTGATGGTTACTTTGTTTAGCTGCCTGTAGTCAATGCACAATCTAAGAGTACCATATTTCTTCTTCACAAACAACACTGGTGCACCCCAAGGAAATACACTCGACCTAATGTACCCCTTGTCCAATATTTCCTTCAGTTGAAACTTTCACTCAACCAACTTAGTTGTGCTCATCCTCTAAGGAGCTTTTGATGTTGGGGCTACCCCTGCCACCAACTCAATATAAAATTCTACCTCCCTGTGAGGTGGAAACTCTTTAATGTCCTCAGGAAATACATCGTGAAACTACTGCAAAACTCGGTACCTTCTCAACACATCGGCAACCTCAACCTCCTTACCCTTATCACTAGAAATGTGTACTGCAAACATCACACAACCTTTTCTACAACTTCACTTAGTTTGCGTAGTAGTAACCATCCTTACTGATGTAGGCTTCTTCTTCCCCTGCAAAGTCCTCCTTTCCCTACTATCATCCACACACTCAATGGCATTGTCGAAGGATTCTGCTTTGGTTCTGTGAAGGTATAACCAATCCATACCCAAAATCATATTATACAAAACCAATGGTATTACATTCAAATGTGTTGTTGTAGGCATCCCATTTAACTCAAAATGTACAAGCTCTTACCCAATGGTGAACTCTCTTCTTCATACCTGTAGCCAACTGTACAAACCAAGATTCGGCATGCACTTCTTTTCTCAAACCACACTTATCCCCTAGGTTAGGATTAATATAACTATAGTTAGATCCAGGATCAATCAAAATAGAAACAACTTGATCACAAAGCATAGCGTCCATCTCAATGATCAATGCCTGATGATCTTCTTGCCTGTTGTCTACAGCTGCATAGATCCGAGGAATGCTATGATAAACATCACCAACTGTATGTGCCTCCTGAGTACTATAGATCTGGGGTATACCACCACTCTGACACTGGGGAGAACCCCTCTTACATTGATCCTTACCACATATCCAACGCTGCAATGGCTCCCTAACACTGCCTCTAACTTGCTACTCTCCACATCCCTTCTTAGGTGTATTGAACCTCTTGTAAGGAACTAAATTTTCTTTCTCACTTGCATCTTGAGGTATTCCTCACTTTGGTGGCCATTTTCCTTTAGATTTCTCATTTCTTTTCATGTCATGATTAGGCTCAACTTTGCACTTTGATTACTCATAACAATGCTTCAACTTTCGAATGGCCTCCTCCAACGATCTAGGATCATTGAACTCAATCTGGTCTCTGTCTGCTATTGAAAGTCCAGTAATGAATATCTGAACATTAGCCTTCTCCTGCCTAAGGTAAGGCACATACCTCACCAACTCCAAAAATCTTCCCTATACTCATCATCTGTCATAGAACCCATCTGCATCTCATAAAAATCCCTAACTCTGTCATCATAGTACCTCTCAAAGAAGCACTTCTTCTTGAAGAGACTTTCAAATGCATGCTGAGTCAAATCCTCCTCATGTATACCTTTGACATTCTTCACGTCTTCCCACCAAATATACGCTTTACCTTTGAGGTTGAAAGTGGTTATCTTAGCTTTCTGTTTTATGAGTAATCATGCAATCATAAGAATTTCTTCATAGACAACAACCATGCCTCTACATCCTCTGATTTCTTCATCTCTCCATCAAAGGTAGGTGGCTTTTCCTTCTTAAACTCATCTGGAAAGTATCCCTTATCACTCCTCCTATAAGGATGATGATGATGACAATCATGATGCTTGTAAGAGCCAAAACTGGATTAGTACTTATGTTTATCACCTCTCCTATCCAGGGTGTCCAACAACCTACCATCTCTAATCATGTTAGATATATCTGACTTTTGTATACTGGAAGACCTACTTCCATATGTCCCATTAATTCTATCCTCCTATCCATGGTTGATCCGAATTTTCCCTTGTTGCTACAATTTTGACAAACTTTAAAGAAGTATCGCATTCACCTCTGCTTCTTTCTCTTATGCCTACATGATTTTATTGTTGTCCATTTTACAACTCCTTATTTATCCCTTCAAGCTTCTCAATGTTTCTACCAAATCAGAAGAGTGCCCCACACCAAGCTGCCCATCTGATGCATAGGGAGATTCTATGTAGTCGACCACCTTGCTAACCATCTGATCTCTTTCTTGTAAGGCATAATATGTTAGCTAAACCAAATCACAATAAACCAACATACCTTATCATAATTCGAGGAGGATATCTTATCTTCAAAATCATCAAATCAACATGATACATGTATAACATAATCATCACAAAATATAGACATATATCTAATAAATGTATCAAAGCATAAACATCATTCTAGATAGGGTCTAGTTATCAATGCAAGGCCATATCAATAATGCATGTTATGACCTCATGCATGACAACAACCATTACTCTGTTTCACACATTGGCACATGCAACTATCAACATGCATAAGCAATGCCTAATCAACCACAGATACGTATGAATTCTTGTAGTCGAGCATAAGAAATCAATTCTTGTAACCAACCTACAAGACTAATGCATGTAATCAAAACATTCAAGAATACACCTGACATACAAGGATGTAATCAAGCAGCGTATAATCAACACGTAAGAGACATATAACCACATGTAACTAGTTATATAATTCTGGCGATGAATCCAAAAAAATCACATCAAGTTCCTTCTGAAAACATTACTACAACCATGACCAACATGATGCAACACAACAAGCACATGGAATGCAAGTGTAAGAGACACACATGCAATGACATGCATGCATGACCGAGCACCTTCACCCAATCTGATACCAATCTGTAACACCTTGTCTTTCCTAGGTCCACTCAAGCAACCTGCCAGCCAGGGTAACCATGCGACGAGATAGGCTACTATAAGCAATTCAACTTCCTTGGTGACCTTAAGGAAATGGAATCGATGGAACATATCAACCAAACTCATCCACATCGACAACAACACCCTCATGAGAAATGTCAGCCACTCAGATGCTCTGTCTTGGAGTCCCACTGATGATTTAATCCTTTTAATCATTGGTTTCTCTCATGCTATAGCCATGACAACATCAATGAATCCAAAGTCATGCTCATAGGCCTATGTGCTAGCAACTATGTATTTTTCTCAACAGACCTGTGCTAGCGACTCGAATATTTGAGCCACTTTTATAGCCCAAAATCCCAGCCTCTACCTAGAGCTTGCTACAACCTTCAAAATCCATCAAAGACATGATAACAATGCTGATAAATAAAAATCCAACCTTAAGACTAGGCTTGAGCATCCCGACATGGACTGACATTCTATCAAACACTTGGCATCAATGCAACCACAGGTCTAAGATACAAGACAGAGCATAAATGACTAAAATAACTTATGAAACATAACCAGGAGGATCACCTCCTTCTCCATTGAGATATTATATCATGAATTAGGTCTTGCATCTATCCATTTAATAATTACAAGTAAATACATGAAATAACCATGACATGAACCACTCATTTAACTGTGCTTATAACCGACATAAAACCATGTAAATATCACGGATATGACAACCAGTAAATCCACATATAAATCAGTGCAAAACTAAGAGAACTTAACTTTTATTAATCATAGGAAAGTCTGACTAGGTTCGGGACTTCCACATACCACCCGACCATAGACATGGTTGAATCAAATCTCTCTTTCAGCCAGTCACCCTCGTGCCATATTCCAAGCATCATGTGGTATCTCATAGAACAACCAATCTAGGAACAACCAAGGGAATCCATAGGTTAAACCACCTCCACCCTCACCAAACCGTGATCATACCAAAGTCAATTCTCCAATCACAACCAAACTAAACCTTGAATGCCATCTAGAATCCATCACCATCGTTGGAGAATTTTTCATCTCCTTGTCTCTTAGGCTTTACCATAATCCAATCCCATATCACTAGGAAATAAACTGAGACCAGTCCCTTAGGCTTTGCTACAATCCAAATCTCAATTATTAGGCCCTAAATCAAGACTTCTCCCTCATGATTTAACATGTATCCCACCAAAACCAGTCAAGGGATTCCTAGGCCTTTGGGAATGAACCTTGAGACCACCTCTGCCCTGGATTCCGAAATCCATCCGGCAAAACAGAGCTCAAAACCGAGATAAACATCCCAACATACCATGGCATCTGGGAAAATTCAAGGCTAAGATGAAAACCACTGTTATAACCCGACAAAACCATCCCATCAACAAAAAGAGAACCATACACCAACATGAAAAGCCATGCATGTCCAAACCAGCTAGGGAATAACGCATGCAAAAGATTACTTGCAAGTATTCTTATTGAAGATGCCTGATCCTACTCTTCTTCCTTGATCCTTGCTTTCCTTCCCTTCCCTTTGTTTTATTTTCCTTCCTTGATCCAAAGCTAGAGTGATCCAATAAAAATCTAAGTGACTAAGAGTGTGAGAGAGAGAGAATAATGAGAGAGATCCAAACATGAACTAACAAAAGGTTACCAACTGATTCATTGAAGCCTTTTTATGAATGAGGCCTTTATTTTGTTCATTTTCCATTATTTTCCTTCAATTTCCTCTTTACATTCAACCTGTGACCTTTCACCTTACTTTTCTCCTAATTTATTTTATTTTCATAAATAAATGTGTCAAAAATGTCATTTTTCTTTTTAAGGCCTTTGCCTTAGCCTTTGCCAATTTCCTTAGCCAAAACACACATCCAGTGATGCTCACTAGGATATCTTTGCCCAACATTCATCTTGGAATAAGTGTGCCTTAATCGTGGTCTTAATTTCCCCTCATGAGAAATGCCAGCGACTCAAACGCTCTGTCATGGAGTCCCACTGATGATTTAAGCCTTTTAATCGTTGGTTTTTCTCATGCTATAGCCATGACAACATCATTGAATCAAAAGTTGCACTCATAGGCCTATGTGCTAGCGACTATGTATTTTTCTCAACAGACCTGTGCCAGGGACTCCAAGATTTGAGCCACTTTTATAGCCCAGAATCCCAGCCTCTGCCTAGAGCTTGCTACAACCTTCAAAATCCATCAAAGACATGATAACAATGCTGATAAATCAAAATCCAACCTTAAGACTAGGCTTGAGCATCCCGACCAGGACTGACATTCTATCAAACACTTGGCATCAATGCAACCACAAGTCTAAGATACAAGACAAAGCATAAATGACTGAAATAACTTATGAAACATAACCAGGAGGATCACCTCCTTCTCCATTGAGATATTATATCATGAATTAGGTCTTGCATCTATCCATTTAATAATTACAAGTAAATACATTAAATAACCATGACATGAACCAGTCATTTAACCATCCTTATAACCAACATAAAACCATATAAATATCACGGATATGACAACCAGTAAATCCACATATAAATCAATGCAAAAGTAAGAGAACTTAACTTTTATTAATCATAGGAAAATCCGACTAGGTTCGGGACTTCCACATACCACCCGACCATAGACATGGTTGAACCAAATCTCTCTTTCAGCTAGTCACCCTCGTGCCATATTCCAAGCATCATGTGGTATCTCATAGAACAACCAATCCAGGAACAACCAAGGGAATCCAGAGGTTAAACCACCTCCACCCTCACCAAACCGTGGTCATACCAAAGTCGGTTCTCCGATCAAAACCAAACTAAACCTTGAATTCCATCGGGAATCCATCATCATCGTTGAAGAATTTTTCATCTCCTTGTCTCTCAGGCTTTACCATAATCCAATCCCATATCACTAGGACATAAACTGAGACTAGTCTCTCAGGCTTTGCTGCAATCCAAATCTGGATTATTAGGCCCTAAATTTAGACTTCTCCCTCAAGATTTACCATGTAGCCCACTAAAACCAGTCAAGGGATTCCTAGGCCTTTGGAAATGAACCTTGAGACCACCTCTGCCCTGGATTCCGAAATCCATATGGAAAAACAGAGCTCAAAACTGAGATAAACATCCCAACATACCATGGCATCTAGAAAAAGGCAAGGCTAAGATGAAAACGACTGTTATAACCCGACAAAACCATGCCATCGACAAAAAGAGAACCATACACCAACATGAAAAGCCATGCATGTCCAAACCAGCTAGGAAATCACACATGCAAAAGATTACTTGCAAGTATTCCTATTGAAGATGCCTAATCCTACTCTTCTTCCTTGATCCTTGCTTTCCTTCCTTTCCCGTTGTTTTATTTTCCTTCCTTGATCCAAAGCCAGAGTGCTCCAAGAAAAACTAAGTGACTAAGAGTGAGAGAGAGAGAGAATAATGAAAGAGATCCAAACATGAGCTAACAAAAGGTTACCAACTGATCCACAGAAGCCTTTTTATGAATGAGGCCTTTATTTTTTTCATTTTCCATTATTTTCCTTCAATTTCCTCTTTACATTAAACCTGTGACCTTTCACCTTACTTTTCTCCTAATTTATTTTATTTTCATAAATAAATGTGTCAAAAATGTCATTTTGCTTTTTAATGCCTTTGCCTTAGCCTTTGCCAATTTCCTTAGCCAAAACACACATCCAGTGATGCCCACTAGGATATCTTTGCGGAACATTCATCTTGGAATAAGTGTGCCTTAATTGTGGTTTTAATTTTCCCTTATTAACTTTCATTACATGAATTTTTACCAGGGTTGTTACACATAGTATTATATGTGCTTTATGGATTAAGGAGGTTAGGAACCTAACATTAAAAGTTATAAGACATCAAAGCTTTCGTATTAATTTTTTTTCTTAGTTTCATTGAGGGAATATTGTTTATATATTTGCAAGATCAAATTCATAATCCTTTACACTTGTTAAGAGTTTCTAACTTTTATTAATAAAGATTTTCTAACTTTTATTAATAAATATTTTAGGAAGTATTGTGTGAAGAGTACTCTAATATGCTATCAAATAAAGGATTTTGAAGTTCTTATGATTATATCAATTAAGATAAAGATTTTGTATATTATTCACTTAAAAATTAAGTTCTAAAAATAACATTTTATACTTAATCTAACAAATAAATTTTATGTTATTCACTAAACTTCCTTCACATTATTGTTTTCTAACACAAATCTATTTTAATACTCAATTTAGTAAAAAAATTAAAAATTATCCCAATTAAAAAAAAAAAATTAAAACCGAGTTAAGTTTTATATTAGGAAATTCATTTTATGTTAGTGTTATAATTGATATTTTCTAACCAAATTCATGAGAGAATTAATTTAATATTTCCCCCTTTAATTTATTAACATTACACTTAATGAATTAATTTAATATTTCCCCCTTTAATTTATTAACATTACACTTAACTACTTATAATTATTTTTTAATAGACAAACATTTAAAAACCTATTTTTTCTGTTGCATACGTTTGTGTGGTGGCTGGATTAGTCTCTTCGATACCTTCCAGAGTTCAATATTTTTTACGAAAAAAATTGATCAGATCTTCAGACCTCTTTAATGATAATGATAAATCAAATTGGCATTTGAGATCCTTCCTTATATTCTCAATAATGAAATTTGATTTGTATCTTCATAAATCGATTGGTGTGACATAAACTTATAAGCATATATCTGTTTTAAAGTGCACAATCTCCATTGAAATATGGAATATATACCGATTCTATTCAGGTTAAGTATGAACGCTTATCTCATATATCTCGCAAGGAAAAGTATGTATATATATATATATATATATATATTCTTTTCCTATATATATCCCCAAGGAAAAGGATATAATCACATCAAAATATATATACACAAGATTTCTCTGCCGAAAGGAAAAAGAAAATACACTGCATCCATATGGTCGTCATTCATTCTCTTCTCATCAAAATCATCAACGTGTATATATATATTTTAAATGGAGAATATCTCAACGTGATCCATTATGAGAATATCTCAACCTGATCCATTATCATCATTGCCACAGGATGGAGGCGACGAGTGTCAGAGCCATGGAGTTGAGTGATTTAACTTTGCCCTAATCAATCAATAGAATAATATTATCAAATCGCAATTAAAAATTAGTCATGCTCTATATATATATATACACGTACAGAATATTGTTTCATGTGTGTTCACGTTTTTATTAGTATACGTCTACGACATCAGAATAATATTATCAAATCACAATTAAAAAAATAGCCGTCCTCTGTATATATACACGTACAGAATATTGTTTCATGTGTGCTCACATTTTATTAGTATACGTCTACCAGAATTGATAGCTAGAATGCCATCGCAGGCCAATACCAATTCCAGGCCTGCTCATCAGAGCAGGAACATTCCCAGGAGAGGGCAAGTGAAGGCAGCTATTTTCTCTTCCATTGCCGAATCCATCATCTCTCATTTTCCAGGACACTCCACCTCTCACACCGCCGCCTCCTCCTCTCATGGACACGGCTCCTCCTCCTCCCCTCATGGAGACACCTCCTCCTCTGATGGAAGCTCCACCTCCTCCTCTCATGGTTCTTCCGGTTAAAGTTAAATTGTGCTATCACGTCATTCAATCTGTTCCATGCTGTGATAAATTTTCTCGTGACGTCTTATAAGGTCTTTTTGTAATAAAAGTAGTCTGTGTTTTACTTGTAAAAGCTGCTGGCATCGTTTGTTTTACTTTTATCTTCTCTAGCAAGTCAAAAATATTTTCTAAATTGTTCTCATTTATTAGAAATACACTGAATTACATATTAACTTTTAATCATCCAGATCCAGAAAATTGGAATCAACCTGCCAAATTTGTGCCCTGAATACCTTGGAAGCTCATCAAACACAATGCATCTAAGCAAGGTTAGGTGGTAGACAAATAGTTAAAGATTTTCCTTATTTTATAATTCATTTCCTAGAAAATTTTCTTTTGCAATTAATGTATATTGTACTCATTTTGTATAAAAGTTGGAAAAGAACTCGAGGGAATTACTTTTGAGAAGAAAAAGGATATAAATTTTGTACCAAGGAGGCGGAAAATAGTTTATTATAATAGTTTCAGACAGCTTCTATTTCCAACAAATTTCAATCGGTTTTTTTTTTTTTTTTTCAATCTGTTTATTTTTTTGTGTAAAGCACTTTCAGATAAATCAATGTAATTTTCCTCTAAATGTTAATCTGAGTTATATGGATTGATTTTATAAAGTGAGAATTGAGCATCAATATGTCCTTTATATATTGTTTAGGAGGATTTCATAAATTAAAATATTTATGTGAGATACCATTTATGTTCGAACTTATTTTTTTTTATCGAATTGTATGTAGTACAAGTCATGCGATTACATTTAACTAATTTTTTTAAGGGTGGAAATTACTTTTTTAGTATGTATGTTTTACAAAATTATTGAGAAATTAGTTTTATGTTTAAAATCTTTTTTTGTCTATGAAATATTTCATGGTATTTATCAATCATTATTCAATACAAAAACAGCTTTCTATTTTAGTTGGAAAGTAGCCTAGTTATTAATCATTGAGAATTTATTGTCTTATTATAAGATACAAAGTTTGTCGATATCAATTATTTTAAAGTAGTTTAGTGCCTTGGCATAGTTCACTAGCTAGGAACATCTTAAATAAAAAGAGGATTTAAAGAACCTAAATTAATAAATATGTGTTGAGAAATTTGATATCTCGACGAGGAGGTCATTGAGTTCAAATAGCTTGGAAATAATGTTGGCAAGTTGGGAATTGACTACCATAAAATATTAATTGGTATTAACTTGAGCTTCTTTGAATTGGGTCTACAAGTTTGGCATAGGAATCTTCTAAGGGAGCATTTTAGCTAGTATAGTCTTACCTTTTGGTTTTCATCTAGAGAGGTTGCACAAGTAAAATGATGATGAGAGGGAGGGGATAGGGATAAGTGAATAGTAAAATGGTTGTAGTAGGTCCACAATAAAAGGATTTCTAAATATTTCAATGAATGTCCTCAATGCTACTTTTTAGACTTGAGGAGACAGGAAAGAAATAATATCATGTATTAGTCCACAATAAGGGGACTTATGAAAGAGGGGTACCACTACAATTAGTATGAAACTTGGGATATATTGAGATAAATACCAATTAATGGTATTTATTTCATGACTTTATCCTCTTCTTTTTTAAGCTCTTAAATGTTATAATCCTAGATAAATAATATTGTGATGAAAAAATGCCAAAAATCTAAATATTGAAGATTGTGTAGGAATTACACAACCTAGATGTAGGAAAAAGGCTTTTCAAGGACTAAATGGTGCAATATTTCAAAATTATATATAAACTGGTAGTAAGGAATAGTGATTGGAAGGTCCTAAAGACAAGGGAGGGGTGGGGAACCTATGTTATATCTCTTGGATATACTTGCAAGGTACATAGTAGTACTTATCCCAATACATCAAGTCTCTAAGGAAAGAGGGTTGATTGTACCCTTAGTCATACTACCCAATAACCCATGGATATAAGATTATATTTCCATAATGTTTTTCTTGGTGCCACTATAATGATGAAACATTCAAGCAGCTAAACTAAGGCTAGTTTCAAGATACCTACAATCTTTTCCATATACTAGAGCATACATGGAAGTGAAATACAAGTGTTCTATGATGCAATACTACTTGAAGGATACTACTTGAAGGGGTGACATCAAGGGTTACATTAAGGGTTTCCAACTAGATAAAACATCCTATAGTTCCCACATGTATGGTTCCAAACTATAAGTTTACCTATGTAACGATAAATCTCAATGTTCTTTATAGATGATAGAATAGATCTCTAGCCTTTAAAAATAAAAATTTAAAAAAAATATGGAAGAAATTTCTCTAATACCACTTGTAATTTACTCAATGGAAATATGTGAAGAAATAATACAAACATTATCTACATATATTGCATAATGCAATAAAACAACAAACGCAATGACAATATGAGCCAAAATAGGATACCTTTATTATTATGAAAATTTATTCACTTGGTTCTTTGATGATGAAACATCCAATAGAATTGAGATTATAATACAAATGACTCCATAAGACATCATTAACAATGATTCTACCTCTAAATGTACTATTTCTATCACCTATGAAAGAGCTAGAAAATGAACTTTCTAGTAAGTGTTCTTACACTAATCATCTCCACACTACAACAAAGGCCTCATTTAGTAGTAATGGCCTCCATTACATGGAAATACATAGTATTGTATCTACTCTATGGGTTAAGGAGGTTAGGACCCTAACATTAAAGGTTATAAGGCATCAAAGCTTTTGTGTGTTATTTCCTTTACTTAGTGTCATTGAGGGAATATTGTTTATATATTTGCAAGATCAAATTCATAAGCCTCTACATGAGGCACACTACATATGCATTAGTGATCCTCGACCAAATCAACAAAGAGTCTCATCACCCTCTCCTCCACAAGGTCAAGGTCTTGCTAACTTGTCATTTCACTCTTACACCAACTCACTTATTATAACCATGGTCTCGTCCTCCAAAAAATTTGGCCCTAGCTAATAAAGATTATAAAAATGCATCATGTCACCAAATCTATTAATTTCCAGAGTAGACCACATTGGTTGTTCTTCGAATGAATCTACCAAATAATCTAGGTCTTCCTCCTTCATAGTGTGCCCAATATCCACATCTTCCCTTCTTGATTGCATTAATAACATATTTCACCAAGCTTCAATCCTACGTACCTAATTATATAAATCCTCATCTTGGAACCTTCACTCTCTCTATCCTCTTAAACTCATATAATCATTTTAGAAAAATTTTGAGACCAATAATAAAATAATTTCATATCTACAAAATAAAAATAAATACACATGCACCAAAAAGAATCACTTCCTTATGCTTACACTAATTAACTTAATGAATTTTTATACCTAAGAATATAACTTATTCCATAATATTTCTCTCAACCAATTTAGTATAATAACATTTTTTTAATATAAAAAATTATTTATATAACAAAAGTAATTTCAAAACACACTTGTTAAGATTTTCTAATTTTTATTAATAAATATTTTAGGAAATGTTGTGTGAAGAGTACTATGATATACTATTAAATAATGGATTTTGAAGTTCTTATGATTATATCAATTAATATAAAGATTTTGTATATTGTAATTCATGTTAAAATTAAGTTTTAAAAATAATATTTTATACTTAATCAACAAATAAACTTTATGTTATCTACTAAATTTACATCACATTATTGTTTTCAACACAAATCTATTTTAATACTAAATTTACTAAAAAAAAAATATCCAAATAAAAAAATAATTTTAAAATTTAAATTAAAATATATATATATTAATAAATTAATTTTATCTAGTGTTATAATTGATATTTTCTAACCAAATTCATGAGAGGATTAATTTAAATATTTCCCACTTTAATTTATTGATATTACACTTAATACTTTACGTAAAATTATTTTTTAATAAACATAAACATTGAAAAAAACTATTTTTTTTCTTCTGTTGGATACATTTGTGTCGTCATTGGATTACATTTCATATTCATCGTGTTAATCTCTTTGACCCTTTTTGTAATGCCTTGCGGCTTGTGAGTCGCCTTAGTGCACCCACCGAACAGACGAGTTAGAAAAACGAACAGAAGTGCGACTGAATGGGCGAGACACACAAGTGTGGGCGAGGTGCAGTTACGAAGTATATAGGTGGGCGAGCTAGGCGAGCTACCCGCGGGCTGACCGAGTTAAGTTGTAAACGAGTGAGCAAAGGAGGGGGCAGTCCCACGAGCTGGGCAGGCCGACCCACCTCTTGAACAAGTTTTGCAACAAAATGGCATGTCAGTCGGGCGTGTAAGACGATTCAGCCGGGTGGCACGACTCGCCCACCCACCGTATATATTAGCAGTATGGTTGGGTGGCAAAATCATCATTTGATCGGTAAACATCTCAAGTGGATCACCAAAGTTACAAGTGCGAAGGTGGAGGTGCGAGCTGCAACAAAGGCGCAACTCATGCGCCCGCACCACGAGCAGGTCTTGTGAAATGGTGAAGGGTGCAGGTGGAAGTCGTGCAAGGTTTGGGTGAAGGCGAGTTGGGTGGAGGGTTGCACGAAGGCGCACCCGCCCGACGAGTCGTGCAAGCTTCGGGTGAGGCGAATTGGGTGGAGGGCCGCACAAAGGTGTGCCCGCCCGATGAGTTGTGCATGCCGAGTTGGATAACTCGAACGAGCCAACCGAGGGCAGCAGGTGACCCGAGTGTGGGCACCCATGCACGCTGAGTTGGGTAGCTTAAAAATTGGTTAAGTGTGGATTGTGAGGTGCGACCACCGTGCAAGGTGTGCACGAGGTGGGCGCCCGGTGACAAACAACATGGTTGTAACGTTGGTGGAGCTTTTGCTCCCGGTCAGCTATTTTCTCATAAATTCATAATAAAAGCTTATTATTGCATATGATGGTTTTCTCTCTACTGAGTTGAATGTTTATGTGTATATTTTATGATGTTAATGGATTCCGCATATTAATATTGTTAATGAAAGAAGATGAATGTTAGGCGTAGTTCGCAAAGTAACTTAACAATGGAACATGTTAGCTACTTAGGCGGTGCTGCATGGTTGCCAATTGACGAAAAAAGAATTGGAGGCGTGACAAATGGTATCAGAGCTACTTGTAGAGAATAGACATGTATGTAGGGAAAAGTTATGGAGAAATCGTGGATTAATAGTTTGGGTTTCATGGACTTGATGGTTCATGGCAAGACCATTCAAGCTCTGGTGGACACAGGGGCCACTCATAACTTCATGACGACATGGTTAGCAAGAGAGGTTGGACTGATGATCTTCCCATCGAATGTGGAAGTCAAGGCGGTGAAATCTAGAGCTAAAGTGACAGCTCTGGCACACGAAGTGCCTGTGCAGATAAAAGACTGGAAAGGTCAATTGGACTTCACAGTAATAGAGATGAATGACTTTGATATGATATTGGGGCAAGATTTCTTGAATGGAAACAAGGCAATTGTTGTCCCCTTCTATGATGAGGTGTTGTTGGTTGGACAGTCACAAAGTTGGACTTTACCCACTCATAGGCAAAGGTGGGAATTCAAGGTGCAACATGTTTCTGCACTAAGTTTGGAGAAGGTTATGAAAGAGTCAGATATGGAGATATATGTGGTGATGTTCAAGGGATTCGAAGGTGATGGAGTGGGGATGCCTGTTCCAGCCGAGATTTTTGAGGTATTAACCAAATATGTAGATTTGATGCCTGATGAGCTACCAAAGAAGCTTCCACCAAGACATGCAGTAGACCATAGCATAGAGCTTGAGCCAGGAAGCAACCTCCGGCTAAAGCACCTTATCGGTTGTCAGGACCTGAGTTGGAGGAGTTGAAATGACAGTTAAAGGAGTTAATGGATGCAGGTTTCATCAGACCTTCAAGGTCCCCCTATGGAGCTCCAGTCTTTCGACCACCCCTCATTACTCTTTAGTTTGGCAGTTACATTCTCGTATAACCTTATAGCAGTGGCTCTCAACTCAAGAGGAACCTTTAGCTCTTCTAATATATTCCAAAGGTTGTATCTACGAACCGTATCAAAAGCCTTTCTAAAGTCCACAAAGCAACAAAATAATTTGGATTTATCATTACGACATTCCTCCGCAATAATTAATTAATTTTTAAAATAATTTATTTATATTAAAAAATATTTATAAAATTAAATTTTGAATATTTAATTTTTAATATGTATTAATCATAAAAGATTTCAAACAAGTTTTGAAATTAAAAGAAAGGATAGTTTTGGTTTTTGAATGTTTAATTTTTAAATTAAATATTAATTATAAAAGGATTAAGTAGGAGAGAAGTTTGAAATTTTGAAAAGAAGAGAGATTTCGGAGATAAAACATGTGTGATTGTGGTTTTAGTAAGTAAATTGTAATTTTAAAATTGTTCATATTGATTAAAATTATTAAAAATTCTTTAAATTTCAAAATGAATAGAAGAAAATAACAAGACATTGTTGTTACAAGAAAAAGAATATATATATTTAAATGTTTAAGATATATACTCTAAAAAAATTTCAAAATTAAAAATTTCCATATACTTTAGATATCTAAGCTCATATCTTATATGGCACATTATCTAGTTGAAAGAGTATCTATTTGAAAGAGAAACTGGCAGTGGCCAATGGTGAGCTCAGGGCAATGGCAGCTTAGAAGGGGTTTTGTTATGTTTTAGTCAGTGATTAGATAAGATGTAGTTATGTTATGTTTTAGTCAGTGATTAGATAAGATGAGATAAGATGTAGTTTAATTTATAGATTAAATAGTATTTTTGAGAATTATTTTTGAGGTTAAATTTAATCAAAATTTCACATAGATTTTTAAAAACTTGAACTTAAATTATTTAATCCAAATAATTTAAATGCTAAAAAAAAATTTAAAAATGTTAAATCCATTAATACATTCAAAAATATATTTTAAATAACAAAAAATCTTAAAATTATATTATTAAATTTTAATAAATTTCTGAAAAACAAGAAATCCTTACGGAAACAATATATTTTAAATGGTAACTTTCCATTTATATAAGTCAAAACCCGTGCAGTTGAGTTATAATGATAAAGGAGCCGAGATATAATGATAATTATTCATTAAATTATAAATAAGGTTATTTTAATAAAAGTTATTTAATATTTCTCGACGAATTATTAAAATTAAATAGAGTTTATTTAATAATAAGCAATCTAATATTTCTTGAGGATTATGAAAATTATAATAAGGTTATTTAATATTTCTGGAGAATTATTTCACTTTATATTCAGGGAACATAGTTGCTTGAGATACTTTATACAGCAACATTTACACTCATTTAGAGTTCTAATATTCAACATGGATTTTGTTTGGATATTTCATAATGGTAAAGCTTTCATCAGATTTTAATATTAAGTATATACTATAAAAAATTTAATATATAAAATTTGTTGTTAACCAATTGTACAAGTAAATAAAAAAAGTTAGTATTTTGATTATATAAGTTATGTTGTGAAACTTTCAAAGTTTCTCTTTTTAATTAATAAGGATTTCTCATTGTCCATGATAATATATGGGACGACAACCATTCAACAAATTCGATCCACTCCAAATTATCACAATTTTCAATCAAAAATTTATATAGCCTATTTAAAATTTTATAACTTAAAAAATCTAAATTTTTCAAAATTTTAATTTAAAATTTAAATTTCAAATTTAATAGTTAAAATTTTATAATCTTAAAAATCTAAAACTTTTATTTGAATCATATAGATTTAAATTTGTTTTAAAGTAATATAAAATAAAAGAAAAACAATTCTAAATGTTTAGTCAAATTCATCTATTCATAATATTAATACCTTGAATACTTATTCATAAACCTTCATAGTTGTGTTGTTTGAATTCTAAATATGTGATTTTGGGTATTCATAATATTAATAGTTTGAATACTTATTCATAAACTTTCAAGGTTGTGTTGTTTGAATTTTAAACGTGTGATTTTAGTTATTAAAGAAGGGAGGCTTAAAGGGTTTATTAGAGGCAGGGTTTCCAATTTTGATGGCGCAGAAAAAGAAAAATTATAATTTTTATGAAATAATTAAATCATACATTTTAATTGTACATAATAATAATTTTCAATTTGAAAGTTCAACTCGTAATTTATGTCTAAAATTAATGTGATTATAATTAATAAGTTTTAATTAGATTAATAATCATTTCTAAATTATTGCAATAATAATTACTATTTTCAACTCCTATGCAAATTAATTAATATATGTCTATCAACTACATTTAATAATGTGATTTATCATGTGAGAGTTTTTTCCTATCAATGGAATATATAAACTTTTAAATGTATATGATGTTATATATTGGATTAATTTTTTTCCCATAAAAGAAACTTGTATTAATAAATAATTAATAGAAAAATGGATTAAATTTATTATATATAAAAGATGCTTATTTTAATGGTTAATAAATAATAGATTAAGTATTTGGGAAACAACAATAGTATTTGGGGAAAATTAGTGGGTGAGAGTTCAAAAAAAACACCAGGATAATGTCCAAACCTTAGGGCCTGAAACCTACAATCCTAACAAGTACAATAGGAGTGGCAGAACAAAAAACCACTAGAAAGAATGAGATGCTAGAAGTAGACAAGGAGAGGAGGCGAGGGAGGGCGCGGGGGGGAGAGATCCCCTCCTATCAGAATGCAGCGACTGGAGAGTCATGCCAGAAAACCAATAATCAGCTGAGTTCCCAAGAAGCGACCAGTTCGACAAATGGCCTAGTCCTCAGAGCGAGATGGCAGATAAGAAGGAGAGGGCAGTATCTGTCATGTGCAACAGACAAACTCATATTTGTAATCCCAATGAAAAAACTAGAAAGATACCGCAACTATATGAAGGACCATGCGATGATCTACAATTTCATAGGAGTCTAGCCAATAGAGAAGGACCTAATCAAGTGGATACAATAGAAATGGAAACCCAAAGGTCATATCGAGCTCAAGTTGGGAGCCAGAGGCTTCTTCACAGTAATTTTCTCAAACTTGCAAGATAAGGAAAGAGTATTTGGAAATGGCCCCTATTTTCATTATAAGGTAGGCATGTTCATGAGATATTGGGAAGAATGTTACAACACGGATAAAGAGAAATTCTTAAAAGCCCTAGTCGGGTATGACTCTTTAGGCTCCCAATGGATTTCTGAGATCCAGAAATATTGGAAGGAATCGAGAACACAATAGGAAAATTTGTCAAAATAGCTGAAACCAAAAAACGGGGCCAATATACTTCATATGCTAGAATCTGTGTATATGAATATAGCTGAGCCCATACTTGAATCAATAGAGCTAGAATATCATGAAGACATCTAGCAATAGACCTTGGGCTATGAGCATATCTCGTTTTGATGCTGAAGGTGCAATCAATATGGCCACTTATTTAAATAATGTCCATTGAAACAGGAAACAAGAAGGACTAGATCTAAAAGAAAAACAAGTGAAACCCCCATAGGAGGGAAATGAGGGGATCCAAGAAGTGAAGAAGCAGAGAAGGACCCCAAATGGATCCCATAACTCATAAATTGTCAATCAAACATCATCGAGCAGTAAAAATAGAACGAAGTATTGCAAGAGGAAGAATAAACAGAAAATGAAGCACAACTCATGGATTACCAGGAAAAAGAAAAAGAAAGTAGCCCAAGTCAAGAAAAAATAACACCAAAGAGGAAAGCTCAAATAGACCTCACAAATAAAGAAGAACATGCAAGAATGGATCTCACCAAATGGAAATAGACCTAGGCAAGGGGGAGGAGTTAAGCATGAAAGAGGAAGTTCTAAAGAAACTGTTAAATGAATGGATACACTTGGTCAAAATATTTATCCTAGAGGATCAAAAGAAACTGTACAAGGAAACCTTCTAACAATGCAAGGCCAACTAAGGACAGAGACAAGTAAAGATTGCAAAGAAACTAGGCATGCAACAAGAAAACCCCCATAAATATCAAAACAGAACAAAAGGAGGAAAGAAGAGAGGAAGTAGAAATCTACATGAATCGATCCAGAGAATGGGAGAGATGTTGGTAAACACTTGAATGGTAGTACCGCTATCGGCAATCTTCCAACAACTCAACAAATTTACCCAATGATACTAATATCCTGGAACATAAGGGGACTAAACAGTTGGGGAAAATAGAGATATCTAATAGATTGATTGAAAAAAGAAAAGCCTCAAATAATGCTTTTCTAGGAAACAAAGATAACAAGAGAAAAATTAGAGGAGATTCTAAGGAGGATGAAACCAAGATATGAGGTAGTTGCAGTGGATGTGAAAGGAAGTGCGGGGGGCATATAAATCATCTGGAACCTAGTGGAGGTAAAGGAAGATTACTAGATAGGAATGCAAAGAATCCTCACAGGTCACTTCCGAAATATAGGGACCAAAGAATGGTTTATGATCTCAACAGTCTATGGGCCGCATATTCCAGTTGGAAAGGAAAAATTCATACAAATCATAAGGACCCCAAACCAAATGCATGATGAGAAACTTTGGTTGGTTGTAGGGGACTTCAATCTGATAACTACATTGGTGGAAAAAAGGAGGGATTAGAAGGGAGGTACCTGAAATGGAACAATTTAGGGATATAAAAGAAGAGCTCCACCTGGTTGATATCCCCACAATCAATGAAATGTACACGTGGAAAAATCGAAGAGGAGGAACCCGCCAAATAACGTCACTCTTAGACAGATTCTCGGCAACTGAAAACTTAATTAGTAGAGATGTATACTATGAGGAATCCATCATGCCATGCATGGAATGGGACCACTGTCCGATTAGATTAGAAGTGGACATGAAACAAGGGAAAACCAAGAGATCCTTCCGGTTTGAAGCATTCTGGTTGAGAGACCCGACCTTCCTAGGAAAGCTGAAGGAATGGTGGAAAGAAAGTAAGAAACAAGGAAGAAACCAAATGAATACATTCCAACTCTATCTTAAATAAATCAAAGACAAAATCAAAAAATGGAACAAGGAAGATTTTGGTAACATACAATAGGAAATGAACTACTACATGAAAAGATGAAAAGGGTGCAACAACAGATAATAACAAACAGTCATATTGAAACCCTAGTGGAGGAAGAAGGACAACTACTGAATAGGTTGGAGGAAAGGAGGCAACAGAAAGAGATTCCGTGGAAGCAAAAATCAAGAATTCAGTAGCTGAGAGAGGGGGAAAGGAACACTAGATTCTTTCACAAAGCGATGATCCAACATCACCAGCATAACAGGATCTTCTCATTAGTAGACCAAGATGAAAACTGCCTTACTCAAAAAGAAGAAATGGAGAACTTGTTGGTCCAACACTTTCAAAATTTATTTATTGAACCTAATTTATACATGATAGAAGATATAAACAAGATTACTCAGAATATCCCTCAGCTGATTAGTAGGGAGAAAAACCTAGCTCTAATGAGGTAAATAACTATGCATGAGGTGGAAGAAGTAATCAAAGGGCTAGTGAATAATAAAGTTCCAGGCCCAGATGGCTTTAATGCATAATTTTCCGAGGTAACTTGGACGATTCTAGGAGAAGATATTGTTGCAGTAGTGAAGGAGTCAAGACAAAATAAAAGGATGCACCCGACCCTGAACTGCACCTTCTTAGATCTTATCCCCAAAATAGACCATTCATAAGAGCCTCAAGCATTTAGACCTATAGCTCTATGCAATGTAATATATAAAATTTTGGCTACAATAATGGTAAACTTCCTCAAACCTATCCTTCCTGGCTTAATATCTTAAGAGCAAACTGGTTTTGTCAAAGGAAGGCAAATTGTGGATGGGATAGTCATGGCTCAAGAGGCAATTCACTCCCTAAAGATCCAAAAAGCTAAAGGTATGATGATAAAACTAGATCTATCAAAATCTTATGACTGACTAACTTGTACTTACTTCCAAGGAATCCTAAAAGTGTTCAGCTTCGATCCCAGATGGATACACTAGATTTATTCTATGATATCAACCCATGTGTTCTCAATCCTTCTAAATGGAGATCCGACTGAGGCATTCAATGCAACAAGGGGGATAAGACAAGGCGATTTGTTGTCCCCTTTTTTGTTCATATTGGTTGCTGAAGGACTAGCTCAATTTACAAACCTACGAATGTGGGGCAATGAACTGCCATTAACACATCAATAGTTTGTCAATGATATAATGATGTTTGGGCAAGAAAACCTCAAGGAAGCTAGAGCCCTAGTAGAAATCTTACACGATTTCATGAGTGATTTCAGGGACAGAGATCAATTAAGAGAAGTCAGATATCTTCTTCTTCAATAAAACAACTCAATCCCAATCTTTCCTAGCAAGAATAATGGGCTTCCGTATAGGAAATATCCCCTCAAAATATTTGGGGATCCCACTAAGTCTACACCCGATCAAAGTGGAAAACTAGAAAGTGCTTCTGGCAAAAATTCAAGGGAGGATGCAGAATTGGACTTTCAGGACTATGAATATCGTGAGCAGAGTAGTATTGTTAAAGGCAGTGCTTCAGTCAATCCCGATATACCAATTATCAAGCCAAGCTGTCCCTAAACTGTTTTCCATGGAATGATTAACATCTTCAAGAAATTCATGTGGCCAGGGCCAAAAATAGTTGAAAAATGGGCACTGCTATCTTGGAATTGGCTAAGAAAACCAAACAAAGCAGGAGGGTTAGGATTTCGAGACCCATGTATTCTAAACCAGGTCATGGGGGCAACGCTATTGTGGAGATGGATTCAGGGAGGAACAGACCTATGGAAAGAAATATGGGGGAGAAAATATGGAATGCCAAGATCGGTAGAAGGAAGGCTAAGAGTCTAGGAAAACATGAAGGGGTTGGCCATATGGAATCTGGCATCTGAAAACAGATAACTGATAAGAAATCAAGGTTTCTGGGAAATAAGGGGAGGAAACAAAGTAAGATTCTTGCAAGAGGCGTGGTAGTAGAGAGAGAAATTAAATAGTAGGCTAGACCTTGCAGAAATATGCCTATATACAAATAACCCTTCAAATCAGCCGGTGAAAACTTATTGGGGAACAGAAATAGGGGAACACTGGAGAAAATGGAAGAGGAAATAAGATTGACCTGGTGCACTAGATTTGATTCAATGGGCAACCTACGAGAAGGAGATGGAGTCTCGTAGAATAGAGATATCAGAAGGACCAGACATAATAAGGTGGGGATATAAAATAAAAGGGATTTTCACCATGCAAGAAGGATGCCACTTGCAAGTAGCACATTATCAACATCAAGTGCTACCCATATGGGAATGAATCTAGAAGGACAAACTGTGTCCCAAAATAGCCTTTTTTCTTTAGGTTGTCCTCCATAGCAGAGCACTAACTGGGATCAGTTACAAATAAGGGGGATGTAAGGACCATCGAGAGGCTGCATATGTGAAAGAAAAATGATATCGATGAAACACTTATTAAATGCTTACAGTTACAGTGAGGTTCTATGGCAGTATCATGTGCAACTTTTTAGCCATAGAGACAGGGATCAAACAAGTATGAAAATAAAAATGGAAAAATGGAGAAGGAAGCCTTACTAGAATCCCATCCTAAACTGAGCCTGGCTAATATCCCTTTGATTCCTGCTCTGTGCGGTGTCGAAGGAAAGAAATCAAAGAATTTTTGAAGGGGACAAGAGAACAATAGTTTAATTATGGGTAATGATAGTCCAGAACATCTGAGAAATGATTCTTGCAGATAACTGGTACCCATATGATTGGGAAGCCAATCTACAAGAAGGTCGTATACTTGCAAGGTTAAGTCTAAATCCTAACATCCTGATGGTGAATTCATGCAAATAGAAACATACTCCCTATGACTCCACAACCCTCTTCTTGTTCCCCCAGGAAGAGTTCATAAAACTAAACTTCAACGGAGAAACTAAAAAGAGCCTGGGGGCTGCAGGCTCAGGACGGGTGTTCCGAGACCTTAAACTTAACACCATTCGCCTGTATGCTGTGGATTTTGGAATAGCAAGCAACAATGAAGTGGAGCTCTATGCATTAAAGTGAGGGCTAGAAATAGCCTGGAGAGAAAGGCTTCAGAGACTAGAAGTGGAAGGAGACTCGAGACTGGTAATAGAGATTGTAAAGAGCTCCAGAAAGGAACCATATGGGAGAAGATAAGCCAAATTTGGAGGATGACAAGACTGGTTCAGGAAATAGGAAATCTAATACAAAGGATAGACTATATTATCCCGACATATGTCTGCAGATCGTGGAACGTGGTAGTAGGTAGCTTAGCCAACTAGGGATGTGTACAAACCAGAAGCAACCTTGATATAAGGGGTGACGAGTTAAGTCGAATGGAAGGAATGAGAAGTCTTGAGGAAATATTGAGAATAGACAAGTAAAAAGGAAAGAAACCCCGATCGGGGTGTGATAGGAAATGGAGGATAGAGGGAAGAGAGGTCGGACAGATGACACGGCGGGAAGAGGAAAGAGAGGCCAGACAGATGGCATGACAAGAAAAGGGAAGCAATATTGAATAGTTGGCATGAGAGTTGCGAAATGGATACGTAGAACTGAGAAACTTACAGCATGAGTAGCCGGAAGTAGGAAGGCAATTATTAAGGGCATTAATTGGAAGGTATGTGGGTGCTCATCCTGAGACCAACACGAAAAATGGAAGGGAGGTGGCCAACGAAGCAAAGCAAGTGGCGGGCTTATTGGAAGTGAGGTCGGGTAGGTGGAAGAGAAAATTAAAGGAAAAGGTGGCAAGGTTGATGGGCATTTTCATGCAGGAAGCGAAGGTAGACTTTGTAGTTGGAGTTGGCAAGTGCCAAGAGTTGGGGGATGTCGATCAGCATTTGACCTTTGCTTGTAAAACCTGGTATGTGCTCCAAACCCTCCCCTGTGTCGGTAAGGAAAATATGAATTGGAATCTGAGGTGAATTTTTACTAAAGGAGGAAAAGTAATGAGTCTTACTAAAGATTGCTGGTTAATTATTATGGTTTCCCTAGTCGAATATAGAAATGAAGCTTTCTGGTTTCCTTGGGTTATTGGCCTGTCAACCTCAGGTTGGATAGACCTAATAGCTATCTGGGGAGGGGGGTGAAGGGATATCTGAACCTTGGCTCAGGATAGCTAGGTCATGGAACATAAGGATACTGTTGGGCCAAATTGATTCTGCCAGTAGCATCATTCTGAGTGGTTTTAACAACATCTATAGGAATAATTTCTTTCAGCAGTTATGGATGGGTATATGGATTGGGAGGGAAGGAAACAAAATGTACTGCGTGAGGCCTGGAGTGAAACCCGACCCTAGTGCAACGTCCGGCCTGCTAGTCTGGATACAATGCCTCAATACATAGTCGAAGCAAGACCTGGAACGAGCTGGCAGAAGTGGGAGCAGTAACTGGCCCCACGACCAGGGAGGGAAGAAAGTCCAAATTTGGCTTTGGCTAAGTTTCGCCAAGGGGCTTGACTGGCCAGGGGTAGGACTTTCGCACCCTAGTGACAGAATTGTCAACTAGTGGGAAATTTTAAAGCATTTTCTCACTCTCTCGGGTGGAGAAAACTAGGAGAGAAAGACTTATGGGAGACCTGTTGGCAGGTTGGTAGCATAAGATACTGGAGGCGTAGGGTGGTCTTGCGGGAGTCGGGTAGAGGGGAAATTCAACTGCTCAAGGGAAGCAACCTGGAAGATGGAGTTGTCTCTATATTGTAAACATTTGAGGGAAGAGAGTGGAACTCGAGATTCGACTGGGGAAAGGGCGGTAAAGAGGACACGAAGTGGATGAAAGAGACTGCACCAAAGCAGTCTCGTCCTGAAACACGGAAGAATGCTGAGAATTCAAGAAGGAACAAGGCCAATTCTCAAGCCATGAATCAAAGCAAGAATATAATGAATTATGTCAAAACCAAGACCAAAACCCAGATCATAAAATACTATGTGTTCACCATGGATAATTTCATTACGTTTCATAATGTCCTAATTCGGGTTTCTATTATAGGTAGCTTAAATGCCAGTGTGCAGAAGAATCTGATGGCATGACACTTGAATCATACCAGGCCCTGGTCCAGGCACGTCTCTCGCTTAGGAAAGAAAGGAGTAGAAAGAAGACTCAGATGGAAAAGGAAGGCAACCAACAAGGAAGGAAAGGGAATAGAAGACCAGGAAAGACAGAGAAAAAGATGAAAGGTCTGGAGCCATCTGCAACAAATCTCCAAGGAAAAGAGGAAGGAAAATAGGAAGGAAAACAAGAAATGAAAGTATGTAAAATCTCATCAACAGCTACTATGTACGAACCCCAGCTGAGGTGAAAGTAGTTATTTTTGAATGGGAAAGAGTACTAAATGCTAACATCAAAAATGAAGAGATTTAGGTAGAAGAATGGGAGACAATAGTCAAAGATCCAAGCAATACTCGAGGCCACCAAACTTTGATTCGGAAGACCATCCAACAATATTGGGTTATGAAAAACATCCTGGCTAGAGCAATGACCACCTACAAGGAAAGAGAAGAACCAAAAGAGGACAGGCCAACAGAACCAAGTCTAAAGGATCTTCAAAAGGAGATACAATGTGTCCAAATGCAGTTGTATCATAACAATCTATGCCCGAATAGAGTCGAACAACATCGCCAAACTATGATGCAAAGTGAAGTATCGGGGTCAAGTGCAAAATCCCCGACCCCAATTGATTCTTCAGATGAATCAAGCAGCCCTGGTAGTTAAATTTTGTTTTGATGATGGCTAGCATTTACTTTTCCAGTATGAAGCATATAGAAGATAAGACAACCAATGTAGCATGGATAGTTAGAATCACTTTGTTTAAATTTTGGACAGTGTTTGTGTTTGATGTAGACAGGTGGCCAACAAACATGGTTTCCTATGGGCATGTTGAGGCCACCAGCAGTTTTTTGAAACCAAAAACATTATTATGAAATATTAATAGAAAAGGAGATCTAACAAGCTTACACAAAAAAAAATAATAGAATAAATTTATTCCACATAAAGGAACCTTCTATTAATGATTAATAAAAAAACAGCAACCATAAATATGGTTGGGCCTCCTATTTTTAAAATCAAATTTGAGTGAAAAATGAAATAAAGAAAATAAATGACTAAAACAATTTATCTTAACTCTGGATTTATGAAAGGCCCAAAGGGATCAAATGTCTCAAGTTGTAAATCTCCTTTTTGAGTGCAAACCTTGAGGAAAAGTTTGAACCTTCAGAGATTTGATCCTTCTTGACTCTTTAGAGATCCAAAGCTAGGATTGATCTAGATTGGTTTCATATATATATATATATATATATATATATATATATATATCCCTTTTTATTGAAACCGTTCTATTTCATTAATCATTAGTCTCCCAAAAGCAATGTACAAAGACTTTTTCATGCCTTTAAATTGGTTATATTACATAACAATACCATTGCAAAACCATGGAAATCACAAACAATAAATTGACATTATGATCTCAATTTCACTTGAAAGTTTACATTGTGATCATCTTAATATCTATTCTTATGCTTTTCTCATAGCCACACCTAATACTTTTGTTATCCTTTCATACCTTTCATATCTCTCATATGAAAAGGGAGCTTTAAATCATAGACCATTTAGATCTTTAACTCAATATATTGCAATAAATATCATACCACGTCACTCTTTCTTCCAATTATTAATTGTATCTTTCTCCAAATTCAATCCTTGTGACTTACGAATTGTTAAGCCTAGATGTAATAGGAATTGTTTGAGGTGATGGTTTGTGTCACGATACTTCCATATAATTATCAAATCTTACTCAAATATATGTACGTGGTTATGGGGTGGAACTCCAAACTTATACACAATTCTTTTCTAAAATTTTAAGAGCATCATTTACGAGTTCTACATTAGTCCATATGTTTGATGTACGTGAATATTCGAGAATCCCTGAATCACTACTGCAACAAACTGATATTAATTCTCCTACTTGTTAATCCATGCTAGTTGTTTACTGTGTTCTACTGTAAATTTTGAAGTAAATACAACTGCAACCTTCACAACTTAAATAATATGCGGAAACAAGAGACTAAACAAGAAATAAATACACAACACATGCCACCATTATTTTTGGACAAATGTCCCCAGAAAAACCTAATGTGGGAAAACTAGTGCAACTACTAAGAGTTTGTATTATTAAGAAGTCATTTTTTTAATACAATTTGTTGGATGCCCAACTGGCTATCCAATATGAAGATCAATTGGGAAAAAGGATAGTGAGATGATCTCACCATGTCACTATAAGAACCGTCACTTGTCTGCACTAGAGATGAGCCTTTGCACTTCCTCTACATAGTTCTGCATCACTCCTAAGTAGTCACTACAACTACGACTGTGTTGCACATCCTTTGGTTCTCTGATGGCTAGAAACTTCAGCTCTCTGGCCTCCCTGTCTTACAACCCAGCTTCAACACTAAATCTTGACTATTTCTCAGTAGAATTTCGATCTCCCTTTGATGCTATGTGCTACATCAACCTCTCTAGACGTCTTTCTTCCCTCTTTGCCTTGTACTCTCTGGACCAGGAAAACTTCCCTACAGAAACTATCCTTCCCCCTCACTACAAGAAATATCCTCGATCGATTCTCTAACAACTGTTGTGTTTCCCTCTCTAATAAATTCTATATCTTGATCTCTCTCTGATGTGTTTTCCAAGTGCACATCAAGCTTCTTCTTATAATCTTATCATTGAGTAACCAACAGCCCAAGTTATATTCTAATCAATGGTTCATATCATTTTGGGTTGATCCTCGTCTTCTTCTAGAAGTTTCATCCTCAGTTTAATTACTACCCTTTAATTATTTTAATTTCATACATTTAGACTTAGGCATCCATTAAAAATAATTAATTATTTTAATAAAACTGTCTCTGGGTAGAATTTCCCAAAACATTTTCTGGTTATTCTGGAATACATGTGTCCTAGCCTCCCTACAAATTTTGAGGCTTAGAGCACATCTGATGCTACTAGAAATAAACACTCCCTCTTAGCGAGGAATGTGATCTATTAATGAAACCTGCTGAATAATCACCCTTCTTTATAACATCTCCCTCTACGTTGTTGATGTCTGACAACACCTACCAATCAACTACTATGAAAATGTTGCATCTATACTATTGTTGACCCTACAACTTCCAACACTACATTTGTACTGCAGCCCTTGTAACTGTTGCATATGTGTTGTTGCTTTCCCTACCATTGTTGATACTATATCTGCATTGAAACCCTCTCCAATTGTTGTTGTTGCTATAATAACAATGAAAGAGCATCTAAAATACTGAATAGGTGTTCAACATGATGCATCCATTGCTGGAGTTCTTACTGCTGCTAGTCTCTGCAGCGACCCTCTGAAACCTCTACGTTGTTGCTGGCTCTGTTATGCGCCAACTGCACTGTTGCCAAAACTAGCTTTGCACTACTCTGATTCTAGCACTCCTAGCCACTACAACTGTCACTTTGACACTCCTATGCAACAACTAACTCGGTCCATCCTACTACTTCTGATATGGGCTCCCGTAGCAAGGTATTGATCCAAGAGGTGGACTCCTCAAGGATCCTACCCACTTTCAGTTATTTCAAACTATAGCACTAGATCACCCCACCTCTCTCATGGAAGTATCTAGGCAACCATGGAAAGCTCCTCCTCCTTGATCTTTGTAGTTGCAGGTTGTGGATCATGTTTCTTATCCTTGTCCTTGTTCTTGAGAGGACACTATGTAGCGTAGTGACCAAATTCACTACACTAGAAACATTTGATCTTTGAGACATCCTTCTTCTTTCTTTGATGCTCCCGCTACCTCTTTGATGCAAGGGTTGAATTTTCTTCCTCCTCCTTGGGCTTCATCCCATTGTTGTTGCTGCCATCAAGTTTTCACTTGACTAAGTCTCACCTCATATCTTCCTCTTAAAGAGCAACCCACATCCCTTCCCAATTTGGTAATCTCTCTCTGCCCAGGATGCTCTAGACAAATACCTGCCATTCTTTTGAAACAGAACTCAGGGCTAGCCTCACCATCTCGGTAGGTTGAGGTGTTGACCCCATAGCTGCCAACAAGTCTCATATTTCCTGAAGCCTTGTGAGGAATGGGTCAATGCGTTCCCCCTTTTGCATTTGTGTGGAAATCATCTTTTTCTCCAATTACATCTTCTGCTATTCGAAAGATTATTCATATAGCATAATCAAAGTTTTCCACATCTGTCAGGCAGTATCCTTTCCAGCAATGTGAAACACTACGTGATCTCTCACTCCATCGAGGATCAATCACTTGGCCTTTGCCATCTCACCCTTGTACTTATTGAGTGGATCCGGATCCGTGGGTAGAGCTACCACACTATTGACATAGGTTTTGAGATTGTTCTCATCCAGAAGGCATGATATCCTTGCTTTCCAGATCACATAGTTGGATGCACCATCCAACCGATCTTGATCTCGCAACCCATTAGTTGTAATCTCTACCAACAAAATGTCAAATTGTCTCCTCTTTCCTCTGCGCAACTGCTAGGATGGTCTACACACTTCCTGCTAGAGTTAATAGATTTTCTCCTCTCTATTACAACTCAACACTTGAGAAATCGAATTCCCTAGCTAGGAATTCTATAAGGAAGAAATTCTTTCAAGTGTCTCCTTCCTTCTTCTGACTTTTTTTTTCCCCAGAAACTACTACAGAAAATTGCATCTCACCAGAAAATTTAATTGCGCTACTTTCTATGACACTGTAAAACTTCGATCTGGAAGTCATTCTCTATGTCAACTCACTTAGAGAGAAAATTTCCTAAAAAAAATTGCCCTCCTTGCCTAGACTACGCAATCCTTCTGGGGATTCGACTTGCTGCCTACGAACCACTTTGAATTACCTCCTTCTCTTCAACACTGGGCTCTTCTGGCTCTGTTCTCTTGCTTCACCTATGCTCTGATACCATGTGAAAATTCGAGAATCCCCGAATCACTACTGCAACAAATTGATATTACTTCTCCTACTTGTTAATCTATCCAAGTTATTTACTGTGTTCTACTGTAAATAATGAAGTAAATATAACTACAGCCTTCATAACTTAAATAATATGCATCAACAAGAAATTGAGAAAGAAAAAAATACACTAGACATGACACCATTATTTTTGGACAAACGCCCCTGAAAAAACCCAATGTGGGAAAAGCAATGCAGTAACGAAGGGTTTGTATTATTAAGCAGAGGTTTTCTAAATAGAATTTGTTGGATGCCCAATTGGCTATCTAATACAGAGAGAAATTGGGTAAAAAAATAATGAGATGATCTCATCTTGTCACCGGAAGGACCGATAGCGATCTGTGTTGGAGATGAGCCTCTGCACAGTTCTACATCACTCCTACAGAGTTATTGCGTCATTGCAGTTGGGACTACGTTGCACCTCATTCTGATCCTCTCTTGGATGGAAACTTCAGCTCTCTGGCCTCCCAACCTCACAACCTAGCTCTGGCACTAAATCCTGACTGTTCCTCAGCATAATTTCGATCTCCCTTTGAAGTTCTACGCTGCCAGAACGTAGTTCTGCGTGGCCCTGAACCAACCTCTCTAGACGCCTTTCTTCCCTCTTTTCCTTGTACTCTCCAGACTGGGAAAAATTCCCTCTATATTCTATCATTGCCCCTCACTGCAATAAATACACTTGATCGATTCTCTAGGAACTGTTGCACTGCCCTTTCTGTGAAATTCAATCTCTTGATCTCTCTCTGATGTGTTTCCCAAATGCCCATCAAGTATTTTCTTATAATCTTCTTGTTGAGTAACCAATGGCCTAGATTATATTTAATCAATGGCTCAGATCATTTTTCCTTGATCCTCGTCTTCTTCTAGAAGTTTCATCTGCAGTTTAATTAATACCCTTTAATTATTTTAATTTCCTAAGTTTAGACTTAGGCATCCATTAAAATAATTAATTATTTCAATAAATCTGTCTCTGGATGGAATTTCCTAAAACTATTTCTGGGTATTCGAGAATACATGTGTCCTAGCCTCCCTACACATTTTGAGGCTTATATCACATCCGATGCTACCATAAATAATCAATGTAAGCATCACTCGAGCTACACCTAAAATAAGTAACCCAAGCTCCATTTCTTCCTCATCTATTTCCAATGGGATAATTTAGCTTTATTAGAGAAATCTTATTATGATTGTGTACGTCATCATTTTTCACACACAAATGTATTTCCTTATTGAAGGACTGTATTATGGAAGAATCTAAGGATGTATTTGTACAAGTCATAATTAATTTCCAATCTTCCACAGTTTTTTTAACATTCCTTACATTCATCAACAAATGATGAAATTATATTTATTGATTTTTTCCCCGTCTTGTCGAAGCACAATATCAAGCATCACAACCTTTTTGAATGAGCTCCATAATTCTGTCACAACAACATTACAGGAATATATAGGTTTATCCATAATGGGTGGTTATTATCACAAATCACCTACCAATATAATTTACCTCCCAGCGAAAGGAATTTTAACATTTTATCAGAAAGCCTGTTGAAGTCTTGAATCAATGTCTTTTCATAGATTTCTTTCAATTAAACTCATTTCATCTATCACAACATATCTCACATGTCTCATTTCTTCCTATAATTTAATTAAATGTGATCTTTGTAGAGGTGTTATGTCTTTAATTGGTATATGAAGTGCAAAATGAATTGTTTTTGTAGATATGTTGAAAGTTCAACCCTTGTAGGAGATAAAAGAATTAATGGACTCTTCTCACGAAAGGAATCATTTTCAAATGCATTTTTAATAGTTCCAATCGAATAATACTTCCTTATACACGTAGTTCCTTGGATTATCATACATAGTGGATCAATCACTAATATGTAATGCTCAAAGGAAATATCAAGTGTTTTTATCTCCTAAACCCCAAGACTTTCAAAGAAATAATACTTTTGATTTTGGTTACCGCAAATGGAATTCAATTTTCTATTTTGATATATGAAATTAAGAGCATAATTGAAAATGGATACATCAATAAAAATTTTGTTCTAGTTATGCTCATGATCATGATCTTTATGTCTTGACATCTCATACTCATTGTAATTTATAAATTTATTCTTATATAATCCACAAATTTTCTCCCACTCATTCTCCCTAGAATATGAAAGTGGATTTTGAACTTCTTATTCTTCATCATATTCAACTGGATTGGATTCTGATCAACATGTCATGGTTGGCGTGGTGAAGTAAAATTATAAATGCAGACACAAACAAATTCCTCTAGCCCGATAATGGGTCTAGTTACAATTGATAAATTCTATGGAATATTTCATTAGGTTGGTGCCAATTAAGAGGGCCTACCTCTTAGTACTCTTATCCCATTTGATGATGTCCTTGCTTACTTTCTCCAGCTATCTCTCGCTTCCTTCTTCAAACACTTGAAACAAGTAAACAACAACAAACAACAACCGTGCTAATAGAAAAATTGTAATTCAACCTACATAACAATTCAAGAAACATTAATCCATGAAAATGTAAGATGACAAATCATGTATGAAATCAATCGACAGTTGCATATATATTGAATCAAGAAGAGATTACAACCATTGTCTTCATGTTGCCGTTCTCCTCTAACAAGACCAGGTTCCCACACACTTTTGTTAGCATTCCATGATGGCCTCAACAACAATAATTTTAAGGCTCTTCCCTTTAGGCTTCACTGCAAACCAAATCAAACTTCTCCCTCACACAACTAGAAAGATACAGCTATGAATAGCTTGTTGTTTACTCCAAAGTTAATTAACACTAGCACACCAATATTAACACTAGCTTGTGCTTGGGAAGAAGGGGGGTTTATATAGGATGAATGGATGGGAGATGGATCCTATTCTCATCGGAGAAGGTCTTATCCATAGAGGTAGTTCCATCATTATAGGGGAAAGGAACCCAAACTCACATCCTCAACCCCATTCGGCCAAACCATTTACCAAACTTCTGTTGTGAAGCTTTAGAGCTAGAAGCTTCGGCTCTTTATTTAAAAAAATTTCCATAAGAGGACCGGCATGACTGGAACAAAGATCAGTCGCTCCGGTCGATGCTAGGGATGATGATAATCCCTGCATATTGGTGTGAGGAAGACAAGGGCCATTAGCGTCAGTCTTGTAAACTGAGCAAAACAGAAGTTTCAAGGGAAATGGTGCAAAAGGGAATTGATCTGCTCATGAAGAGAGACACAATGGGGGTTTCTTCATGAAGGGTAAGCATATAGGGTTCATGTAGAGGTCCTCTAGGATCAAGGAATAGGGAGTACAAGGATAGTGACAAAATGTTGTGTAACAAATTCCCCCTAAAGCGTGAAGGCCGAACTAGAGTGAGGGATGAAACACTTGATAAATCAATGTAGGGAACCGTAGTTTGCCATCGGAAAACCTGCAAGCAAGTACAGATTACATATACATAAGTGAGAACTCTATCAAATGATAAATGAATTGTGGCATGGATGGAACCATCCAGAAAATGATCATGTAAATGGATTTAGCTATGTGCACAACGATCCGTCAAAGAGGATCATAATGAAACCAAGGTATGGTCGCAGCCATGCAAAAATGAGAAGGATCGCATATAATAATTCATGCTATGTGTTGTAGATGCATTTTGGCACATCAAATCCCAACATTTAGATCAGTGATTTAGGACTCATCAAACCCTAAAATCAGTTGTTTCATTCCCTAAACAAGTAAACCCTTTGAATGCCTCCTTCCCAGATAGTTTCATGACTTGGAGATATCCAGAGATTGCCTCTAGAGGGACTAGCGCAGTAAGCCCTTATGAAGGTGCACTGTAGAGTAGCCAAGTCCACTGCCAGGGTGCTCTATAGAGCACTTAGGCTTCTTTTCACCTGCGCTGGGTGAGAATGAGATAAATTCACATAGGGTTTGGGAATATTCTTATCTTGTGGAGTCATCTAGAAGTTTCCCTGTCTTATCAACTCCTATGAGCTCTAAAATCGATGAGGAATGAGTTAAGGATCATCCTATCCTCTCATCCCTTTCTCCATGGAACTAATTCTAAGTATGGGAGACCATTCAATGTCACCATTAATGAAAAAACCTCCTTCGTCTTCCTATAAATTGACCACTCATCTAAGTGATCAGGGGCTAGATTATGTTGAATTGTAAGCAGATAATGCTGCTATGAGACTTGACTTTGGAGCAGATGATGTGATGCCACAAGATTTTCTTGCTTCTGATGTGATGTGGATGGGATACAAGCTAGAGGAATGACTTTGAATCAGACACTGATGGTTGTAATTCCTTCTTCTATCTAATAAATTGTTTGAACCTTTTTCCATATTTGTGTTCTTTCATGATGCTTATATGCATGAATTGCTTTTGATTCCTTTCATTTATATTCAATGGATCGTATGCTTTGATCAGTTTTCATCTCCTGTTGTGTTGAGAGGGTACTTTTCAAGTGGATTAAGTATGGGAAGGAGAGACTAAATCGATACAAGGGAGACGAGAGGAAATCAGAACTACAGGTAGGCCTTCTATCCTCTTTTCTTATCTATTGCTTATAGGGAAAGTCTAAAACACTTTAAACTGTTGTTCTAGGAACATCTACTTGTCTAGTGAATTAGTATTTATCTGTAGATTCTAAATTCTCCAAAACAAATTGGCGACTCCACTTAGGAAACTATCACCTTTCCTAGTAGCTTATTCACCTCCTAAGACATTCTTGTAGACCTTACTTGTGTTCATTTAAAGTATTTCATCTCTTTTACATTGAATTTTGGTGAAAAGGTTAGATGACTCTTGAGTGGCCTCTCAGAAATTAGTGCAGGCTTGGTCAAGGGACAGTGCTCTGTAGAGCACGCTTGAGTGAGAGACAGTGCTCTAGAGATCACCCTTGAGTGAGAGACAGTTCTCTGTAGCATAGTTAGGCCCTGTTTGACCTACACTGATCAACCTTAGGTCAAATTCCCACCTTTGGAAAGTGTTTTTGCCAACTTTTCTCTGTTTGTTTTCTTGTTGATTGATCAATGAATGTCATGTCTCAAAGAACAAGTTTTTATCTTATTTGTCAGCCCTACTTTGATTTGATTGATTAAATTTTATTTAATGTTTTCTTTGTCATTACTAGTCTATAGTTAAAGTTATAATATAATTGATTAATCTTTGTTCGAAAGAAAATGTCATAAAAGTCTTATTTTTCCTTCGAAACAGAACTGTCATAAAAGCCTTCGTTCTTGTGAAAGATTGATTGATTGCATGTGCATATTTCCTTTTTTGTTCATCATAACATAAGGGATTTGAAAAGAAAAACTTGCATCATTCAAATTGTAGTTTGTGAATGCTTGAAAGGAATAGCTAGGGAGATTGCATTAATTGTGCTCTTTTCTCTTTGTCAAAAATCTAATTGCTCTATCCCTACTAGCTAAGGATTTTCATTGTTAAATTGAATGACAATAATGCTTATCATATTAGCTGCATTTTAGGAATTTCAAACATACATCACGTGGTGAACCTTGAAAGACAAATTCTAAAGAAGATCAACTTAAAATTTATCTGAATTTACCTAATGGAGCATTGTCACCTAATGAAAAACATTTAGAGGTCTAGGCTAGAGACGTGTTCCAGTGTCGTAAAAAAAATCAGTTGTCACTAACGTGTCTGCAATACATCCCAAGTGTGATATCTCATTCAACGTATTTGATTATATCATAGCTTGTCCACGTACCTTGGGATATATAGGGCAATGTTACAGTACGTAAAGTATATGGTAATGCTCTCACTATGAGGTTTTGCATTAGACAACGCTTATACGAATTGGGCCTCCATGTACTTTCGGGTATATATGGGAGGAAAACACTAGGTTTCTATCCATCCTTAGGCAACCGAATCGGCTGCCTTGTACACTATGATACACCGAACACAGTATTCAAGGAGATTTCCTGCCCGTACTTCTCAATTCGTCGGGAGGTATTCCATAGTTCACAGTTACTTGATAAACATTTTCCTAGATTATCCTTCTTTTGTTTTGTTATGTTACTTAGATTAAAATAAAATTAATGACAGTAGATAGCATCCTCCACGCTCACTCCTTAGTTGATATTAGGTTGAAAAATATGGTGACAAATCCAGAGTCCACCGATCAAAGAATTCCTTTTAATGGGAATCCTAGTCCTTTTCCTCCTTTAATGAATATTGGTGTTCCTTATATGGCTACATCGTCCCTTCCAGGATTTACCATTGGCTTTCTAGTATGGTTGTTTTCAACCTCCTTGGTTCAAAATGTCGTGATTTCTCCACAATCGAGTACACCTCCAACTAGACAAATTCAACCTCTAGTTGATCCTAAAGTTGACCCTTTGCCTTATTCCTCGGTTGTTTCTTCCTCCCCTTCTTCCTATTCACCTCGTGAAAGTATTGGTGCTAGTAACCAAGTGGCTAAGAAGAAGAAGAAAGGGAAGAAGAAGAAGAAGCAAATTCAACAGAGGGGCGACCAAGCAACCATTTCTTTGAATGCAACATCTGATGAGAAACTGTCCATCAAGCCTCACAAAGTTCAATATCCATGCAAACATTGTGCGAGAGACCGTTTTCTTCGAAATTGTCCTGATATTCCTCATAGCTTAGAAGAATGGTCTTCCCATTCACATCATCCTGTGTCATTAACTTCTCAAGATCATGCTGGTGACACGCCATCAACTAGTGGTAGTAAAGTTCATGGAAAAAAAGGCAAAGTTAAGTTTCCTTGAAGGTTATGTGAAGGGAATCACCCCATTCACCTTTGTCCCTATCTAGATGAAGCCAAAATTGTGTTGGATAACTGTGCTGCTTCACTGCAACGACTTCCATCTGGTTATATGAAACCCTCCCTAAATCCTTCACTAGTTGATAAATTGACTGACCAAAATCAACCGTTGGTCAAACCCACTCTCTCTGAAAGTGAATCTAATTAGTCTATACCAAACCCAAATCAACAGGTTGAGGTAACAGTTGACCCGATTTTAGCTTCAGTTAATTGTACCTTTCCCAAAGAGAGTGAATATGATTCCACTCAAGTTCTTTTTGTTTCTTCAGATTCAAAAGCGCTTGGGGTCAATCCTCCTATTCCATCAAGACAGGAGGAAAATCCTCCCACTATCGTAACTCAAGGGGTTAATACTCCCGTTTCTACAATACCCTCTCCAAGTAGTTTGGTCACTTCCTTTGATTGAAATCGACTGGCAGGATTCCGTCTTCCTTCTTATGTGCCTTTCTAGATTATAGTACATGTTTGTGATATGATTGTATCTGGAACTATTATAGATGAAGGTGCATCTATGAGTATCCTTTCCTCAACTACTTGACAAGTACTAGGTTTACCGCCACTTGTGCCTATTACCCAGAATCGGTTGAGTTTTAATAGAGGAACCAGTCAACCATTAGGGATCCTTCCTCAGTTTCCTATTACTTTGGGAGGAAAAATTGTTTATATTAATGTGATGGTATTCCCAGACCCTTTAGATTACAATTTACTTCTTAGGCGTGACTATTTATGGCATGGGAGCTATTGTTTCAACACTCTTTCGAGTGATTTGTTTCCCGCATGAAGGCAAAATTGTCACCGTTGACCAGTCTTCATTTCCCGGTCCAAATATGGCTTCCAGTCAACCATCTTCCCTAAGTGGTCCTTTTGTACCAATGGTATCATCCCCACCACAGGTTAATTATGTGGCAACCCGTTCCATACCTACATCAACTGACGATCAATTTAGTGATGTTGTACATCATGTACTGGGGAAATTGGAACCAGATCTCTCCTTCATGACTTCTTATGAGTTGTGATCGAAGAGTATGAGGATAGTTCTTTTACAATGTCAACCTTGTTAAAAAATGAAACAGCTCTCATGAGGATAGTTCCCGGTCTTGTGTCAACCTCGTTAAAAAATGTGACAAAGGGTAATGAGGATAGTTCCTGGTCTTGTGTCAACCTCATTAAAAAATGAAATCAAGGATATGAGGATAGTTCCTGGTCTTGTGTCAAGCTCATTAAAAAATGCAACTAGGAATCTGAGTAGAGTTCCTTGTCTTGTGTCAACCTCATTAAAAAATGAAACAAGGTCCCAAGTTCCAAGTCGAGTCTTTGATTAGGTCTCGTAAAATCCCAGTCGAGTCTTTCACTTGATCTCATAAAAGAATCTTCATTCCATCGACCTGATAGCCATGAGTAGTATACTTAGGTGAATGTAATGAAGCTTGGGGTGCATGCACCTAATGGTAAAGTTAAGTTTCCCTCTAGGTTATGTGAAGGGAATCACCCCACTCACCTTTGTCCCTATCTGGACAAAGCCAAAAAGTCGATAGTTGTCCTGCTTCACCGCAATAACTTCCATCTGGTTACAGGAGACTCTCCCTTTCATCATGCTGGGGCATGTAAACCAATCTCAAGCATAATTCTTCATTTAAAGCTTATGTAAAAATGAAACTGAATCCAAGCATAGTTTGTCGTTTCAAGCTTGTGTAAATATGAAACTAAACCCAAGCATAGTTCCCTAAGGTTCGAGCTTGTGTAAAAATGAACCCATTTCCTTTTTTAACCCTCGTGATTGTCATTCTATTAGCCTTTTTCGTTAGATGAGGCTTGGTTTTTTCATCCCATCGCCACCATCCCTTTGGCTAATCATACACTTTCACTTGGTTGTTTTACCCTTTTTTAGGAACAGTTGCAATGAGTGGTCTTATTAACCAACCTCTTCACATAAATCAACATGTTTTGAGAATTTCCAACATCACCGGAACCAGTTGCTATCCTAGACACCACTCGTTCCTCAAAAATTGGAGTCCTCTTTAATCTCTTTTCAGACTCTCTAAACATGAAAATATTGTCGAGCGCTTGTCCTTTCCAGCTCGCTAACGGATTGGAAACAATATCTCTCTTGTATTATTTTATGCTTTTTCGGACTTGATAAATTAATTTATGAAAAAGAACTTGTGGAGTTTTCATTTTGTACCTTTTCAAACTCTCTAAACATGAAAGGGACTGAGTTATCTTTGTCGTTAAACTCGTTAAAAACATCAAATAGCGCGAAACTTGTCCATCTAGACAAGACCGAGTTTCTCCTTCACTAGACTCGTTAAAACATCAAATAGTGATGGACTCATCCAAAGGGTGAAATTATACAACAAGCATATGTTATCCTCCTCAAACTTGATAAAAATAAAGAGGTATTGGTCAGCAATGATTGGGGAAAATGGAAGAAGGGGAAAACCACTTTATGGTAGCAGGTCGCTCTTGAACATGACACTTTCACTTCATCTCCGTGACTATTTGGGTTGGGTTATCTACTTGACGGTTATCACACTCATGGTCTATCACACCATCCATCACTTTTGGTTTTGGGTCAATGCTGCCAATTCATTCAGACTATTTGGGTTGGGTTATCTGCTTGATGCTTATCACACTATGGTCTATCACACCATCCATTACTTTGGTTTTGGGTCAATGCTGCCAATTCATTCAGTGTCATCGATATGTTCAAGAGAAGTCATTCTTTACAATACCATAAACCATCATTTTCATGACCGCCATTCCTGAACCTTGTGTCGTCAGTCAAATTCCATCTCTAAAATCACTACACTCATTTCATGTTGTTGATGTGGGATACATCAAGGCCCTTCTGCAATGAGTCGCTTCTTTTCAACATCAACTCATTAACCAAGAAGTTGACTTAGAAACACCCATTCAGTACCTTGAGGCTTGCATGCATCAATGGCAGGTTTCTCGCTTTCGGCGATATGCATACATCAATGGCCTTCGACCAAAATACTTTGTATGGTGTTCAACATCAAATCATCCATTCACACCATGTAGGATGTGTTAGAGTCGGTCTAGTTATCCCTTCGTCAGAGATCAAAGCTCTTTTTTCATTTCATGTTTAGGTCTCCCATCCGTTTTGATCAATTGCATTTCGTTAGGCATGCCATAACTCTGATGGAGCGATTTGTGTCACTCATTCCCCTCGTGCTTGGCACTGCTGGTTCAGATCTATTCATTAAAATAAATCTTCAAAGATCATTTACAATCATGTTTTAAATTTTTAGGTCTTAGGTCTACGGTTGAGTCAATTTTGTCTTGAAAAGTCTTAGAAGACCAGCGGGCTAGAGGGATGTCTTCGATAAATCATCACTTCAATAATTTTCATCATTGTACAGCTGAATTAGGACTTCTCTTCAAAACTCAGTTTTGAAGATAAGTCGCCACCTCATTTTTGTAAAAATTGCCAAAATTTTCAGTTCTTTAATTGTTCAAGTGCAGCCTTGGTCTCCTTTGCCGAAGCATATTAGAGCTATCCCTGCAAAAAATTATCAGAGAAAATCATTATTTCAACCAATTTTAAAGGGGAAACCAAAAAGGTCAGAGCCTATTAATTTTGAAAAAGTGTCAACAACCAAACATAAGAAAATGGGTTTTCATTAAGCAAAAATTAAAAGGGAGGCTATATCAAGTCATTTCTCCTCATTTGCAACCCATTCCACATTTTGAGAGCCAAGAGCATCGTTCAAAGTCGATTTTGCAAGTTCGTGAGCAGTTTGGGTCAGTTCCAGGGCACGCGGCGTATCAGGTCATGCGCGCGACGCATCAGTGGCGCGCGACGCATCAGTGGACAATTTCCAGTGCAAGTTTGAACGCGCGGCGCATCAGGAGCCCACGGCGCGTTGGGTGAGGCGTGCGGTACATAGGAGTTTATGCTTGAAATTTGCCCAGAAACCACTCAAATCACCTCTCCTCACGCATCAAATCACAAGTAGGCTTACATCACGGCTTGTTCTTGGTTTTTAGATGGTTTATGTAAAGAAATTATGCTATGCTTGCCATGAAAAACCAAGTGTATAAACCCTCTTTGTTCATCAATTTGCTGTAAGGATTCAAGTGCCAAGTTTGCTGTAGGGTTTTCAAAAATCATTGTTGCCAAGGTTTTCCTATTCCCTTTGTTTCCCATCCCCTATTTTCACCAATATTTTTCCCAATAAATCCTCATAAAACCCTACACTATCTTCCCTCAAAATCCTAATCCCTCCCTTCTACTATAAACATGTAATCCCTACCTCATCCCAAAACCCTAACATTTCAAAATTTCTATGCCCCTTCCCTTCCCTAATTTCCTTATTTTATTTCCATTTTTCCCATTTACCTAATGCTTCCCTTTTCCTAACAATTCCCTTGTCATTTGTGTCCCCTTGGTCACAGCACTTGAGAAAAAGAAAAGGTCTACAGTCATTTTTGTACACAATTGTATATCAGCATATATATATTCCAGCTACCTTGTTGTTAAAGAACATGTCAGAGACCGAGTCAGTATATGAGCAGGATTATGATAATGACTCTACACCGGAGGTCAATGTGCCTAATGTGCCACGAAGGTATCACAAAGGTGGAAAAAGTGGACAACATGTTAGGGAGGAGCCTACTTCTTTGGCTCAATTGCAAGCTTGCCCACTTGCAATGGATTGTTTTTGGCGCCAAGCATGTTACCAATATTGTGAGATGATCTCACAAACTCAACATCATCGAGAACTGGTCCGTCTATTTGTCCTTAACCTACAGGATGGTCATGTAAACTTTGCCAGAGTGGATTTCACTTTTTCACCCGACACTATTGCTCAGGCCACCGGGATACCAATTGTGGGGGAGGAATGGAGTAAACGCCAGATGCTGGACAGGTATTACTATGAGCCATATATCAAGCCCGGATATATCAGACACTTGAGTGCAGCCTTTCCTTTCAGATACCTGAAAGATGAGTTTTCACCATTGATGAAACTCATCATTCGGTATTTCAGCTGTGAGGGCAGATTCTCACGTCTCTATGTGTACCATGTTCGTTTGTTGATGCATTTCACATGGGTACGTATGATGAACATTTCGTTTTTCATGTGCTGAAACATAGAGAGGATGGTACCTTTAGTACAGAGGAAGACCCCGGCACATCAGCACAGGAGCATATATCACTATACATTGATCAAATCATAGTGATGCATCAGTTGGCACAACAGGGTATTGCTTGGGAGGATTTCATCTCCCGTGATTTCTTTTCCGTGCTACAGCCTCCTCCAGATATAGTTCATGATGAGGGAGGGCCTTCACAGCAGTTTGACATTCCTGAGACTGAGCATGTTGATGCTCCAGTATACGTGACATATCAGAAAGGCCCCAGGGCCTTATTTGCAGCCGCACGACGAGTACTATCTCCACCCGGGGTGGAAGGGGTCTCGTTGACATCATCAGCAGAGCAAGTATTATCTCCACATCATGTGGAAGGGGTCTCTCCTCTGTCTTCAACATAGGTACAGATTCAGGATAGGGGCAAGAGACCCATGGTGATTGATGAGGGTCCTTCAGGAGGTCATGATATGGGTATCATTGATATTGATGCTAGCTCACCTAACTCGGAGCTCAAGGAGATCATCCGAGAGCAAAGGGCCGAGAATGAGTCGCTGCAAAAGAAATTGCAGATGGCTAAATGGGTGATCAACTACTTGGAGCAGCGCAACAAACAACTGGAAGATGAGCATGAACTTTATGAGCTGCGGAAGATTCAGGAAGACCAGGAATTGGCTAGAAGAAGACCCAGTGATTTGACACCTATTGATCGGGAATCAATGTTCATCTGGGTGAACACTCATTTGGAGAAGTTGTTGGCGAAATAAAACAGGGACAAAGACATGCTTCGCCACATGAAGACTCACTATTGAGCTCGCATGCATGTTTGCAAAGCGAGAATGAAGATCCTCAAGAGGCGTTTCAGCAAAGCGCAAAAACAACGCAAAAGGCCTGATCCACTTCGAGTTTTGGCCAAGGATTCATTAGTTGAGCATGATACATGATGGAGGGTCTTCACTCCAAATTTGGGCAAATTTGGAGAAAACTTTGTCGTTTCAAAATTTTGGCTTGCGAAACAGGTTTTTTGGCTCTACGCGTCGCGCTCAGCGCGCTACCCATAAGATGGGGAGGTCCAAATCACAGGTGGCTTATATTTTTGGATTTGGCATGATGTAATACACATCCTCAGCCATTTTCAAGGAATTTCATCAAGTTTTGGGTGATCAAAAGCTCAAAAACATCATGAAAATCACCTTTCTGCCACTTTTTGCACCAGCAGGAAGTACTTCTAGGCGAGTCCACGTTTGGAGGGTCAAATGGAGACCAAATTGGAAAATTCTACTTGGGTTGGAAAGTAGACATCTAGGGATTTCCACCAAGCCAAGCTGAGCTTAATTTGGATGATTGGAAGTGCCCCAAAAGTAGGTAGAAAGCCGCGCGGTGCACAGGGTTTTTTGGCACAGTTTTTGTCCTCAGCTCAACAAATCAAGCCAGTTTGACCAGTTTTGACTTGTGATGGGATTTTTCACCCTTCTTGATGTAATTATTGGAAATTTATGTTTTTATGACACTTATTTACCTATTCTAGATGATTCATTCATAA
>APFE030913469.1:0-58843 GCA_000404065.3 Pinus taeda
ATAAATTCACCCTTATGAATAATAAAATATTTATGAAAAAATAAATAAAATATATTTCATTGTATTCTATAGGATAAAATAAAATATAGTTATTCCTAAGAGACTTGATGTACAAATTAATCAGGATTGAAACTTTTAGCATATTTCAGAGTTAAAGTGTTTGAAAAAAAAAACATAAATTTTCAATTTGCAACTTCACATGTAATTTTTAATTAAATTCCAAATGTTATAATGACCATGATCAATATTGCTACACAACTTTTGTTTGTCTCAATAACTTGATTCGTTGAGAACTTGCTCGCCCTCAACGAATCAACGCCTAATTTACCTCTACAAATTACAATATGTCATTCCAATAATGCTTCCAGTTAGTTGCACACTGTTTCTTTTGTTCAGGGATGTATGCTTGGTCAAACTCTTCTACTTGAGGATTTGTATACAAATCCCAATTTAGCATATCTTTCATCCATTTGGCACTAATTTCTGACTTCAAACATCCATCCATGAGTGAAAAGAACTCATGCATTTCCATTACTGCAGGATTTTTACAGTCAGAAGGAATTTGTTTAAATCTGCATTCTGGAATCAACTGGGTTTGCTCAATTTTTCCTAGCCAATATCGTGGTTTTGCTGGTCTCATTAAGCAGATCATCTCAGTAAGTCTGGGATCTTCTTCTTCAACTGTATGTACCATAAGGACATGGTCTGAATCTGGCTCTGGCTCATGTGGGAAGGGGATGTCAGAGCATTTGGGATTCGGACATGAATTGATAGAAGTAGAAGGTGGAGCAATACCAGTCCGAGGGTTATGGTACAGATGAACATTTTGTTTGGCCAATGTAAGCAGATTTATGGTATTTTCACAGTCTGGACATTTTACTTCTAAAGAAGAATAATTTACAAGCTGAGCTAATTCATATAACTGATTATGTCTACAGGAAGATGAAGAAGAGCAAGCTGTCTCTACAGTGGAAGGATCTCTGTAATATTTTGAAGATTTACAAGCGGCATCAATTCTTTGACAATCAATGGTTGATCTTCGGGGGAAAGAAATGACCGCAGAAGAAGAACTTTCAGAAATATTTGCAGAGGTGATATTCCTGGGTGCAAGAGGCTTGGGATTGTTTACGATCCAATGTTCTGCGAACTGCAAGTCTTCCCACTTGATTAACAGATGTTCAACCTTTTGGTTCCTTGGATCTGTCTTGACTACAATACTAGACTTGGAGTCTCTACTGGGTGTATGGCAGATGGCTGGCCACAATGTGTTTGTTTGTCGGAAGCAGGCTTTGGTCTGGATGCTATGTTATTTCTCTTTTTCTTCATATCAAAACCCATTGTTTGTATCTGCAGTTGCAAGATTTATTCAATGGTTTCATCATAGACATACACAGAGAAATTTGGAAAGTAGTCAAAATAGACAAGACCATCAGACAATGGAGCCACAATTCCACCAATGATGGAATCAATATACTTATTGTGCGTCATATCTCTTACAGTAGCAAGCACAAAAGTATGTAACCCTTTATGAATTAAAGGATTGATTCCAACCTTAATACATCCTAAATGTAAATAATTTGTCTTTAGTCGCTTTGCCTCGGCTTGTAAGATTTTTCGATTTAGCAGAGATATTGTCTGAATATTGTCAGAATTTTCTTGAACTTGACTAACAGACTCTTTAATACTTATCCTAGAAGCAACAATCAAATGAAAAGGAGCTAAGTCACTATATACTTCTGAGGGGGTTATAGAAGGTAATTCCCACTGGGCAGAGGGCTGAGTTTCTTCATAGGTGAGTTCAGCAGAGTTGAGAGTTCTACTAGAACTACTTGCAAACATGTCCCTAAGGGGATTTTCTTCAGGCTAAGAATCTCTCTCTTCAAGTTCAGGGAAAGAGACAGATTTCCTGAACGATTCCATTCTGAATAAGAGTACTTAAGATTTTTAGAGTACCAACCTTGAGAACCAGACGTTACTGGCTCTGAGTCAGGTAAAAAGCCTTTATTTATTGATGCATCTTATGAAAGAAATACTAAATCATTCCAAATGCATCATCAGAAGCCAGTAAGTGTAAGATCACTCACTCTTGGAGAAGTAAGTGGTGAAATTCACCATCTCAAAGCAGAAATCTCTGCAATTAAATCTCAAATTGCAAAAATACAAAAAGGGAAACAAATTGCAGTAAACCAAGCAGAAAAAGATGAAGAAGATGATTCCTGGAATCCTACTGCATATAACCAAGAGATACAGGTTGCTAAAGGAATGCAAGATCCACATTTTGGGTTTAAAGACATGAGGCTATTCACAATCACCTATCAGCAACACGGCTCGAACCCTTGTCCTTGATTCCTTGGACCAGCATTGTTCCTTCTCTTAGAATGAGTGGGGAAGGCGGTAGGATTGTTTCCATTTGAGGGCTTGTCTCTTTCCATCATCCTTATTTCTTCTTGAGTGCATCTAGCCAATAATTCATCAAATCCGAGAATCCTGTAATTGTTGAGGATGATAGCGTTGAACACATCCCATTCTCTTGTAAGGCTTCCAAGTGCAATAAGAGTAAGCTCCATTTCACCACTGACTTCTCCAATAGATAGGAGATCATTCTTGATCTCAATAATCCTCATGAAGTAGGATTGGATGAATTCTCCACTATCGATTTTGATGTCTTCTAACTTGTTCTTGAGAAAGAGAACTTGATTTTCATTATTTACTTTGAAGATCCCAACCAGCTTGTCATACATCTCCTTAGATGTTTCCAAATCATAAATATAGGCAACCAAAGGCTTGTGAATAGAATCCACAATAATTTTCTTAGCTTTAACCTCACCTTTCTTGTACTTGGTTTGTGCAGTTGCGAATGCATTTGGAGGCTCTGGTATTCTTCCTTTGACATAGTTCATAGCATCATTTTCTTTCAATGTCAAATCTAGAGTAATCTTCTATGCATGATAGTCAGATTTGTCCTTACGCTTGTCCTCAGATTTGAAAAAAGATGTAGTCATCATTGGGACTACTTCCAAGTCCTTGTCCAACAACTTCTCTTAGTGATCCCTTTGCTCCACACTTGCTTGGGCTTTGTCTTCACCTAAGCTCTAATACCATGTTAATTTTAGATAACAATGGTATGTTTTATGTTTTAGCACAATTTACTTCAATGTTCCTTTAGCAGCCCAATGACAATTTCCAATTATATCTAGTAGCAATCACATTAACTTAAACACATTGACAGTGAATGCAGATAGAACATAAAAACATGTGCAAAAGACAAGCCAAGACAAAAGGACACAAGATATGGTGGATGCCATGCACAAACGCTAATGTGGGGAAACCCTTTGATCAAATCTTCTGATTATTTTTCAATAGTTTAGTAGGGAGAGAGAGAGTACAAATATCAAAATTACATGCCCAAAACAATCCTGTCAAATCAGGGGTCAACTACAGCCCTAACCAGAAAGTCAACAGTGGTCAAAGCTACCTCAAATGGCCCTCCAAGCAACTCAATCAACAACAGAGGAATTTGGCCCGCTAAAGTAGTCAAAGTCAACCCAAAAGCAACTCGGTCAAACAAGTCAAAGTTTGTTGTAATTTCTGTAGTCAAATCAAAAAGTCAACTCTGTCAAATTGTCCCCAATCACCTTGAAAATCGTGCCAATCAATGCGGCCTTCAAAAATCAAAAAATTTCCCTCCACCACAAAGTCAACGCATGGTCAAACAGTCCAAATCAACGCTAGTCAACACTGGTCAACACTACCCTAATCTTTGAAATTTCTGGCATCCAAAACCAGCCCAAAAATTCGTCCTCTTCCACACGTGCAAAGTAGTGAAGCCTCAAAGTTGTACGAACCAATCAAGAGAGGAGAGAGAGAGAGAGATATGTGATGCGATGATGATGATGTCCAAATGAGAGAAAGGTCACTTCTATTTATACACTTCGATAAGGGTGAGGAGACATCCATTGGGCTTCATGAGCCTACATTTGACTGAAACTGACCTTGACAAATTGTGCGTGAAAAAGAATAAATTCAAAATTCCATTTCTGCTTGTCAGAATGAGATGATATTTATTTCAAAATTGTACCTCTCGAAAAGAGGAATCCAATGCAATAATCATCTCCATCATATGAGTTGTCCTAAGGTGGAATTTGGCCCTAGTTTCCAATTTTAACATACTCTAATCACATTACATCCAAACTTGCATTCAAATTTGCATTTGCTTGCATTGCTACTTTGATCTAAGTGCCATTGGATATATTTTGTCTCATTTTTTAATTACATTGCTGAGATCTAAGTAGTTGTTTTCATTTTATTAGCAATCTCATTCGTTGTCTTACAAGTGTGATTTCATTGAATAGTTTTTAAAGTGTTGCAATTGTCTAAAATAGGTTAAGATCATTTTAAAGAAAACCTCATCTAAAGCACTTGAGACATTGCTCTAATTGCATTTTTAATTGCTTCCATAAATCACACTTGATTTTCTTTGTTGGTCTATATTGCAAACCAATTACCTTGTGCTTCAAATACTATTGCATATATTTTGGTTCTAAGCATTCTTGACGTTGAAGCATATTTTCATAATAGAAGTTATTGCATTGCATCTTGCATCTTAAGAGTTAGATTTGCATCCTAGTTTAATTCTGCACTTCATCTATCTAACAAGCATCTTTTCTTGCAGCATTGTTATTATTGTAAATTTATCTATTTCTTGCAAGTTTCTAAATTTCCATTAAGCATGTAGAAGACACTAGTCTGTTATATTTATATTTTGTGTCTGCTTTATTGATTGTAATTGAATTTATCTTAGTAAACATTGCTCATAAATTCTCATGCTTGCCTTAATTAATAATCAAGTTACTCTAATAATAATTTCCCTACCCTCAATCTCCTAGACTTGTTGTTCCAACAAGTTTTCCTTCATTATCATCCTTAGGGACTACCCCTCTTGACTTCTCTAGGAGAGAGTCTAAACGGAGTGAATAGGGATTTTGAGTGACAGCCCCTGTTCTAAGCATTGCACCTTAGGTGTACACTTTAGGCGACAACAGGTCCAAAAGAAATTAATTTTTCAAGACTCGCGCCTACCCCCCCACCCCCCATCAAGGGAAAATGCAATTTTTAGGAAAAAATGAACCTATGGGCCAAGGTGGTCAAGTCAAAAAGTCATTTTTTGAAGGAAAAAATTCAAAATAATAATTTTTTGGAATGGGAAAGAAGGGGTTTTTGAGGAATTCGAATTTCTTCATCTAGATCAAGGGATGAGATTTAATTTTGGCATGGATGAAGTTTCAACTTGCCGTTATTCTCTAGGATCAAGTCAAAATTATGCAACTACTTGGGCCTAGTTGTTTTCCAGTTGGAGGGGGGATCAAGATCTCTCTGTTTTTCTATATAGGGAATCATGTGCTCCTCATTGTATCATCTGAACTTTGTATGGTGTGCTAGCTTTGAAGCTCTGTAATTTTTCTTGATTAATAAAATCAAAGTTTTTGGGGGTTATACTATGGTGTTCTTCTCAGCTTGTTATGGTAATATATATTATCATGTGCTTATAATTTCTACTTTGTTTTGAATGCTTGTTAAATTCATTAGCCATCTAGATATATAACTACTTGTTTGCATCTATATTTGGATTTGAGATTCGCTGATCAGCTAGACCTAGTGAGTTCTTGTTTGAAATGTCTAGGGCTTCTTGTCATTGTGTAAATTATTCCTTTTGAATTTTAACAAAATTTGTCGATATTGTTTTGGTAGAAATATTTTTCTAAGCATGTGTCGAGGACTTGGGAAAATTCTTGCTTCAATCAGCCAAATAATCCAGCTAGGCATTTGGGTAAGTTCTTTCTTGAGCCACCCATTTACTTAGCACATAATGACTGAGAACCCATGGTGGACATCCTGAGGACTTGATCATCCAGATGTTCTAAAGGGGGTTTTCCTAGTCATTATCCTTCAAATTTCATTAAACTCCTTTTTTTTTCAAAATTTAAAATTTTAAAAAAGGGCTTTAATCAATAAAAATGATATTTGAAGAGCTTATAATCTTGTGAATATGTTGAAATCATTTGTATATAGATTTCTCAAATCTTATATCCATTGTGGCTCTTGTATATATTTGTCGATGTTTCGTTGTGGTTTTTGAAGGTATAGGGTTTGTTATTTTTTTTGTTTGCAGGTCTACATAAGGATTCAGGGCAAACCTGAAGAAAGTGAGGGATTAAGCCCTCACCTAGCCCCACATCTAGGGTTTGGAGGCTCCCATCTGTCAACGTTGCTCCCTTCCTTGCCCCTTTTCCCTTGTTGCTGCCCTGTAGGCCCTTGTTCCTGGTCTGCTGCAGGCCTAAAAGGCCTTGGAACTCCATCCACTACCTCCTTTGGCTTCTCTCCTTGTCCGCAGGCCTTTTCCTAACTTGCCACTGCTTCTTTCTGCCCTCATTTACCTAGCCGTAGCCTCTTTTAGCCCTGTCCTCCTCTACCACAGGCATATCCATCTATTCGCTGCCTCTTTCAGCTTTTATCCCTTAGGGAGCAGGCTTTTAAGCCCCTTGCCTGGCCACCGCAAGCCCTAAGCCTCTCTTTTCCTCCTGACTGCAGGCTCCAAGGCCTTGTTCTCTACCCCCACAGGCCTGTAGGTCTCTTCCACGCCCTAACGCAGGCCTGACTAGGCCTTGTTCCCTTGACCGCAGCCCTTAAAGGGTCTGATCTCTCCTACCGCATGTTTTAAGGCTTCTTGTGTGCCCATTGCAGCCCATTCAAGGCCTCAAGCCTCATCCACCTGTTGGCCATGCTTTGCTTCCTAAGTCCCATTCCACGACCCTCTCTCTCAGCTGCAACCCCAAACCCTAAGTGTTTTGAAGTCATTTGATTGCCTGTGGGGTTGATGTCTTTCTTGGTTGCAGGAAAAAGTCCTGATTTGAGGCTCATTTTGGCATACGAACCAGCAAGGACACGCTATCAGGTAAGTGTGACTGGAAAACTTCATTTGCAGACCTTAATCCAAAAAACTAAACCCTAAAACACAGAATACAACACAGTAATTACAAGAAAATCCTGAAGTGTTTTTAGTGAATGATTTGGAATTCCATTAACTGAACTTTGAGGTTAACTGCAATAAATATCTATGGTATGTTGGTTCTGAGCTCGTGGGTTGGTTCTTACTACATTTATCAACAATCTGTGCTGATCTATTCATGCCTAACTAACATACCCTAACAAGCAGATCTGTAAGCATCCAGGCACTTTAAGGATATTTGAGGCTCACTAAATTATCATTGTTCTTTGGTGTTAAAATTTGATAGCAGATCATTTAAAACAAATTAGCTACATTTAATTTACCTTTCACTAAGAGGAACTTGAAGTCTGATGATCCATAAGTCATAACAGGTAACATTGCCTTGAAAAATTTATTGGAGTATTGTCGCTGATCTAGAGCAAGTTGTTTCTCATTTTTACTCTTTGTAAGGCAAATTGATAGTACGTTGTTTTTTATGCCAAAAAGCATTTGGCTCTTCTGAACAGCATGTTTCTTCTAACTTTTCCTTTAGATTTTGAATTTTTCTTTTAACCTGGGGCAATTTCAGATGTTCTTCAATTCTTAGTGTGCTTTTCAGATCTTTGAGATTTGTCAATAAGGATTCTGCCTTGTCTAATTTTTGCATGGCCTGAACCATAGTTGAAATCCTTGGGCTTGAAACATAAGGAAGACCATGCTGGGATTATTATCCTGAATGGGATGATTATTATCACTGAATGGTTGAGATCAATGTAGCAAAGCAGAAGATGTAAAAAAACAGATAGATATTGTACAATCTTCATTGAATAGTGTAAACAGCTGTTTGAATAATATGCAGTTTGATTCTTGCATTACTCGCTCTTATACCAGAGAATTGCTAACCAAGATAGAAGAGGTAGGAGATAAATTAGTTGGTCACATTGATACAACTAAAACTCTTCTTACTGGTTTAACAACAAAAGTTGAAAAAGTACATTTGTCGAAGATTGAGAAGCCAGTCCCAAATTCTTTCCTGGTAAAGAGAAATATCAAAATTGAAAATCCTATCAGACATATACATAAGTTCCCTTCATTATTTCCTAAAGAAATTGCCTCCTCATCAGAAGCCGAGAAATCAGAACATATTAGTATTGCATCCTTATTTCAGGAAACAGAGGCAGAAGCAGAAGCAAAAGAAACGGACCAGAAACCTCCAGAAACACAGATTCTTCCAATATATGAACCTCTGGAACATAGATTTTCTAGATATTCTGCTCCTGATATTGAGGGAAAAGGGAAAATGCCTGAAGCTCATACTTTCTTCCCTGATTCTCACAGGGAATGGAATATTGACAACATGAGTATTGGCCATATACGCCAAATGACAGATTTAATGTATATTGAATATAAGCTCATGTGTCTCAGAGGCAAATCTGAAATAGATGCTTGCAGAACCATCATCCAGTGTTTTACAGGTACTCTCCTCAGATGGTGGGAGACTGAATCCTCTCCTAAACTCATCGAAACTATGGAAGTAGAAGTTCTCAAAGATGAGAAAGGAGATGTTATTCACAATCCAGATGGCACTGTCATTAGCAACATGATTGGCGCATTAACATAAATGATTATGGAACATTAGTGTGGTAGTGAGACAGAGATCGCCAATAAACATGAGAGGTTATCCTTCTGAACCTCAAGTGCCATAAGATGTCACAGTTTGATGATTTCCTTAGAGACTGGATGCAGCGGATCTATGAGGTAAAAGATTCCAAGACCTTGTTGTGGAAACAGGTATACCTTGCTGCTCTACCTTCTAGATTTGTTGATTATATTAGAATGCAAGAAATTTTCCAGTTACCTTTTGAATCTCACACATGGGGTGAGATATATTCTCATATTACAAAGACATTGGTAAGTCTTTGCACTAGTTCAAAGGTAAACAAGTCTCTGGAAAAACTATCAAGATTGCCAGACAAAAATTCCATTTGTAGCAAATATGCACTCACAGCAGATGATCCCTTGGTTAAGAAAAGAAAGTCCAAAAAGAGAGCCAAAAGAGAATTTAAAGAGACTTTCTACAGAAATAGAAGGAATTATCCAAAGGGAAAAAGAAGATATCCCACAGGGGATAAAAATCAGAGATATAAGAAGAAGGGATATTACAAGTATGTCCCAAGGACTCATTATTATAATCCCTCTGATATTCATCTACACTCTGCCAAACAAGAAAGGTGGAATAAAGTCACTTGCTGGTTGTGTTGTCAGAATGGGCATACAGCTTCCAAATGTCCCCAAGGAGAAGAATCAAAGCTCAATAAAGGGAAGAAAACAACTGTTTATGCTCAAAATTCCAAGCAAGAATATACAGGGCCTATTTTTTGTCTTAGATGCAGATCCAAGACACATGTCACAAAAAGATGCCCAAATCTCTCCATCAGAGATACAGCCCAACAGCATCAACTAGAAGAAACTTCCCCTGATTCCTTTAGTTCCACATCAAAAGAAGAGTTACAGGCTAATATAGGCTAGTATTCTAATTCAGATTCCTCAGAATGTTCATGCTGTAATTCAGATGAGTGTGCCTGTCATGCTTTATATGAGGATGACTATGAATATCACACCAGCTCCAGTGAAGAAGAAAAGCTTAAGCCTCCAAAAGAAAAAGTTCTCATGGCATCTACAGAAGAAGAAGCCGAATTAAAAATTCTATCTCAGATAAGAGCAATGGAAGAAGGTGACATGAAGAATCGCCTGATTGAAGCATTCACTGACCAGCTCAAAACCAAAGCTTCCAAAGAATCAGGGAAAAAGCCTTTATTTATTGATGCATCTTATGAAAGAAATACTAAATCATTCCAAATGCATCATCAGAAGCCAGGAAGAGTAAGATCACTCACTCTTGGAGAAGTAAGTGGTGAAATTCACCATCTCAAAGCAGAAACCTCTGCAATTAAATCTCAAATTGCAAAAATACAAAAAGGGAAACAAATTGCAGTAAACCAAGCAGAAAAAGATGAAGAAGATGATTCCTAGAATCCTACTGCATATAACCAAGAGATACAGGTTGCTGAAGGAACGCAAGATCCACATTTTGGGTTTAAGGACATGAGGTTATTCACAATCACCTATCAGCAACACCATGTCAAGGTAAATGTTTGCATCCAAGGTCAACTTTTTCAGATGACTGCATTATTAGATTATGGAGCAGACATTAACATCCTTAATATCAAAAATATTCCAGCGAAATATTGGGTTTCAGCTGAAAGGAAGGTAGTAGGCCTCTGAAACAAGAAACTCCAATATGAAGTTCCCAGAGCTTCATTGTGTTTCGACACTCACTGTGTATATATGAAATTTGTTGTGGCTGACATACCTGTTGATTGCACATTAGGAAATGTATTTCTCGCTGCAATAGAACCTCATGGCTCAGCTAGGCTAAAAGGGGGAAGAGCCGGCTATTTTATTTATGTCCCTACATCAAAAGGGAAAAGAAAGAAAATCGAACTTCCTTATGTTTCAAGCCCAAGGATTTCAACTATGGTTCAGGCCATGCAAAAATTAGACAAGGCAGAATCCTTATTGACAAATCTCAAAGATCTGAAAAGCACACTAAGAATTGAAGAACAGCTGAAATTGCCCCAGGTTAAAAGAAAAATTCAAGATCTAAAGGAAAAGTTAGAAGAAACATGTTGTTCAGAAGAGCCAAATGCTTTTTGGCATAGAAAACAACATACTATCAAGTTGTCTTACAAAGAAGGATATGCTGGAAAACCCTGTAAAAGCAGAGCTATCCCAATGAGCAAAGAATATAGAGATCTTTGCCAAAAAGAAATCCAGCAATTGCTTGACAGAAGATTGATAAGAGAATCCAATAGCCCCTGGAATTGCTATGGATTCTATGTAAATAAAAGGGCCGAACAAATCAAAGGAATTCCCAGACTTGTTATCAATTACAAACCTCTGAATTCAGTCTTGGCTGATGATACTTATCCGATTCCACATAAGGGAGATTTAATCAGACGGATTGCAAGTGCCAAGATATTTTCTAAATTTGATTTAAAAGCAGGATTTTGGCAGGTTGTCATTGATGAAACAGACAAATTTAACACTGCTTTCAGCGTACCAGCGGGGCATTATGAATGGAACGTCATGCCATTTGGCCTCAAAAATGCTCCCTCCAAGTTTCAGAAAGTAATGGATGATATCTTCAAGCCCTATTTTGATTGGCTAATTGTCTATATTGATGATGTTTCAAGCCCTATTTTGATTGGCTAATTGTCTATATTGATGATGTTTTAATTTTTTCCAAGAATATTGACGACCATTTCAAGCATGTAAATATTTTCTTGAAATTAGTTCAGAGGAGTATGGCTTTAAAGGACCCTATCTGAAAACACAAGTGGACGTATCCTTTTTACATGTACAATGTGTCATTAGTACAGAGGCATATATAAAATGGTTTTAAAGGATTCTATTTGAGAACACCAGTGTTCCTCAATATTCATGGGATTAACAGGATTTGCTTCATATTAATATATGTCGAATAAAAATGAGCAGGATGCGACACGAGAAGGCAGACTCTATAAATTAATTTGTTCTACACGCCCACATTCATATATCTGTTAAGACGATATGTTTCAATGATCAAATATGTTCAGATTCAGATATATGTCAGAGGATATGCTCCAATAATCAGATCGGTTATGGGTTCAACTTATGTTTTGAATTACAGTTTAATATTTCTATTATTTTGCACCTTAATTTTAATTTGCTCCCAAGTTTGGTAGCATCATCCATGACCGAACTGCACAAATGGATATCTGCGTTGTTATATTAAAAAAATGACGACTCTTTTGAATGAAAAACAGCTAACCGATACATTGTCAATTGATAACTACTTCAATGTCTACAAACCCTACAAATGTCTGACTGTTTGTTAATCAAACCTACAAAACTCTATTGTTAGCTTAACAGAGTATGTGGTTATGAGCACATGTCCAATCTTTTTTATGGGTAATGATATTGGAGAACGACCACAACAACAAAAACAAAATGGGAAAAACATAAAAGACAGTACCTGATATTGTAAGTAGAACCGAGAAAACCCAATATAAATAAATACTCCATGGCATCATTAAAAATGTCTGAAATTAATTGGAATGAAGCAAAAGAATTAAGATAATTGTGTGCCAAATGACACAGATCCCATATGCAAGGCTCTTTGGTATGACCCACAACCAGTTAATACAAAGGATATGCGAGAAAACGAGATGTTCTATCACAGGCAAAATTTGACCTTACAGATTCGCTGTTGCCGGGGAATCGCAGGAAATTGCACGGATTCCAACCAACGTATTCCAAATATGCAATCCACTGAAAACTTGCAGAACAGTCCGTCCCGGAGTTTGCAGGTGCGCTGGAGGCCACGCTACTGAAATCAAAACAGAGGGTTGCCGAATGGAAACAAAGGTCAAAAATCGAAGCACCTAAAAAAGGGAACCATGCATACCTGTGACGCCTTCAAGGCGAAATTGTAAGACAAAACAGAGGAATCTGACTGGTAAAAACGAAGGTTACAATCTGATCTCTATGGGCAGAAATAAAACTTACAATCAGCAAAACAAGAAATCCATGGAGATCCAGAGACGGCAAACAATAACATGATCCAACAAAAGGAAATATGAGTTTCTGATTTCGAAAAGGGCATACCTTGTTTACAGAACGAAAGCTCTAGACGCACAAAAGAGGGTCCACACAGCGCTAAGAAGGTAAACCACAACAGAAGATGTGTGTATGGGTTCACAGTTTTCAGCAAACCCACAAAATGCACAAATAAGTATATATATATTAAATCAATATGCTTGGAAGGGCCTGGAATTATAAACCACAGTAAATGAGAGCAGGTGGAGGACGAAAGAGGGGACGAAGAATACAAGCTCAGCTCGTGGGGTTTGTAAAGCTCTTGCTGCCCCTATTTGATAGAAGCTACAATGAATATAAAGCAAAGCACAGCTGCGCAAACGAAGGAGGAAAGTGGCTGGTAGTAGGGTTGGAAACATTCAGGAAAGTGGTGGCTGGTAGTAGGGTTGGAAACATCCAGGAAAGTGGTGGCTGGAGGATTGGAAACATTCAGGAAAGCCGTGGCTGGTAGTAGGGCTGGAAACTGAAGACCAAATATTACATCAAATTTGACGGTTCTTTTGACAATTTTAATAATTATTTTGTACAGATTATAATGAATATAAAGGCAATCACAGATGAGGGAGGTGGATGGTAATAGGACTGGAAATTTGAACACTAAATAATATATCAAATTTGACGATGATGAAAATTTTATCGATTATGTTAAAGAAAGAAAGAAAGAGAATGATGACTGTCGGAATGAAATTTTGATTATATTTAATAAAGATTATTTAATTTAAATTTAAATTTTGATGGTTAAATGGAATTTTGATTATATTTAATAAAAATTATATGATTTAAATTTAAAATTTGATTTTTATATATTTGAAAAGTGAATAAAATAATTACAATTATGGAAAATTTAAAACCACATAAACATGATAACCAAACATTTAAGTTATTTGGTTGTAAGATTTTAATAGCTTCAAGTGAGGTTTATAAACATTCATTAGTATTATTTTTATTTAAATAAATAGTTTAATAGTGAGCTAGTTGTCACTATCCTAGATTTAAGAATGTGTAGTGTCTTTGTCAGATTTTGTCTTATAATTTTGTGTTTCTTTATTTAATTAACCATTAAAACATTTTTTTTTTAATTTGTCTTATAATTTTGTGTTTCTTTATTTAATTAACGATTAAAACATTTTTTTTTAAATTTGAGAAAAAAACAGGGTGGTAATAGGGACAAGATAATGAAAAACATTATATGTTTGGTAAAATTGAATGCTATAAAAGCTTTAGCATAGGAATCAAGGGAACCAGTTTAAAACTATGTTTGTGGTTATTAATGTTATAAAAGTCTTATACTAAGAAGCTAGGGAACCATTTTAGAACTATGTTTGCGGTTATTGATGAAAAAGAATGATGAAAGAACCTTGGCACTTAAGTGATGAATAAATTTGTATGGATGAAAAAAGAAAGCAGATTAAAAAAAAGAGAATTAGATATTTTATTTTTGCTAAGTTACAACATCCATTTTTACACTAGAAAAGACTTTAGATTTATATGAAAACTAAATAATTATTACATTAATAAAAAAAACTATTGCCTAAAAAAAATAAAAAAATTATTGCCTAAAATCTAATGACAAAAAACTACCCATCAAATTCCCCGTACCGCAAGTGTGCAAGGGAACACGTTTGCCATCAAATTCCAGTCGCAAATGAAATTCCACCACGCTAAAAGCCCTCCGAAGCAGTACGACGCAAGGTCTGCAACGTCTTGCGTGCTCTTTACGCCTTTGAATATATAAAGAAAAATACAAAACATTGTACGTTTCATTTCGCCATCATTGAATTTCTTTATATTTTAGAATTGTAGTTTCCTTCCATCCATCATGGTTGAGAATACAACAAAATTCATTTGTACCTTTCCTTTCCTGTTCATCAATGGCTGGGTGGCGGGCCCAATCATTTTACATATTATTTTTGATTGAAGGGCTAAAGGGATAAGAATAATTTGATTTGTAAATTTAAAATAAAAAAAATAGAAAATTAAAGATTTAATATTATAATTTAATAAATAATAATAAGATATTTTTAATGATAGAAATATATCTTTTTTTATATTTAATTGGATGGGAAGGTCTATTTTTTTATTTTGTCATGTCAATGAATCATAATTTGTTGGTTTCAAAAAGGTTTACTAAAATTTTTATGTGATTTTCACTTAAAGATCTCTCAACATTCATAATATAGATCACAGAAGCGTGAATTCAGATAAGATAATTATTTTTTATTATTGAATTAATTAAAAATTTGAAACCATTATTTCTATAATGTTGTAAAAAGAATTCAAAATAAATGAAATATGATGTGCATTTTATGTTTTTATTTTGGAATAGGGTTTTTACATTTTAATTTAATTATCAATGATAATTAATTGGATGGTAGAGATTTAAACTCCATAGGATATTTTAGAATATTTTTAATAGTATATACAAATGAAAGGTTAAAATTTATCCCCAAAATAATTATGTCATTTTTGGTAGTTTAATTAGATTGATTAATTTTAAAAATGACATATGAAGTGAGTTCTAAAATATTCTTAGTAGTATACACAAATCAAAGTTTGAGATTTATTCCAAAATAGTTATGTACAAATTTTCCCCATTTAATTAAAATAATTAATCAAAACAAAAATTTCATTGTGAATTATAATTTTATGGGCACGTGATATTGGCACAAAGTCTATTTAGAGATACATATTAAGAGTCTTCATAATAAAATGGAGATGAAGTTTCAGAATATTTTATGAATAGCCCTAATAAAATGAGAGTGAATTTCCACATAAAATAAATATTTTCATAAATATTTTTAATTTGTGCTTATCAATATTTACCAATAACTATACTATTTTTAATAGATTTTTAACTAACCAAAACTATACTTAAAAATAGTCATCAAATTCAATAATGATGATGATGATGGTGGTTAACATCCATTGAGACCAAACTTTGGTCTATCGGACCTAAAGAAACAAATTATTTAGTTTGATTTAAGATTTTATTCCTATGCTCAAAAAGCTTGGAAAGAAGCCTCCTGAGCTCACTGTAATTTTGACAACCTAAAAGGCTAGGAAGGTCAGTATTGCAACAAAGATTTTGAAACTGAGATCTAATGTGGTTGTACGTGGGGCACTCTAAGAGGAAGTGATTTTCATCCTCGATGTTCGTATTCTCACAGAGATGGCAAAACCTTTCCATCCATGGTGTTTTAGGAAGTGCCCAACGACCCATTTCACTATGGAGCTCATGAGAGTTCCTTCTAATATTGGCTATATTGATTTTCTTCTTTGAGCTAGTTAAAACAAAGAGATATTTTTGATCTTCTAGGGTGGGGTTGATGACCTCCTTATAATATCTTAATTTTCTTTTAGCTACCAAATCTTTCTCACACCACATTTTTTCTTTGAACTTAGAAGTAACAATATTTTTAATGTTATTAATTTTTTGCAATGCAACATTCTCGTCGATCTCCCAATGGTTTAATCGAGCCCTGGTGTCTTTATACCAACCTCGTTTGAGCCTTAGGTGGGTTTGGTTGGAATTTAAAGCTAGCTTAGGAAGTCTATGGTCTCCTATGTTATTGAGTTTGTGCTTGTACAACCAAAGTCTAGTCATAGCTAGGCTCTCGATAGGGGAAAGACCCACTTCTATAAGGAGAATAGGATAGGGTGTGTTGCTTTTAATTTTGAGGTTATACGTTATAAAACGCTTCTAGATTTGCTCAATCTTTCTCCAGGATTCTCTAGAGATGATACAACCCCAAACCTCACATCCATATAAGATAACCAGAGTGACTAAAGTTTCAAAGAGGAACTTATTTCTATCCCACATTACAAGGTTTGTCGTTTTACAATTATTTTCAAGACCAAAATAAGCTTTCCATCCCCTATTAATCCTTTTCTCAATGCTATAGTTCCAGTTGAGCTTGTGATGAATATCAATTCCTAGGTACTTGTAGGAAGACACTTCCTCCAAGTTACTATTGTCATACATAAAATTAGCGTAAGTGTCCTCCTTGGATTTGATAATCATAGCTTTTGTTTTGTTAGTGTTAACAGTCATACCCATGGTATAGCAGAAATCCTTAAGAAGCCTAAGTTGCTTATCAAGATCAGATGGGCACCTTGCGAGAAGAACAATATCGTTAGCATAGAGAAGAAGGATGATGACTATCCCAGCTAAGATCGTGCCAGCACATCCTGCTTCCTCTAAACAACCTTCTAGCTTGTCGATGTAAATGTTAAATAGGGTAGGTGAGAGGGGGCAACCTTGTTTAACTTCGATATTACACTTAATATCTTTCAACCACCCCTCATTGCTCTTTAACTTGGCAATTACATTCTCGTATAACCTTATAGTGGCAACTCTCAACTCAAAAGGAACTTTTAGCTCTTCTAATTTGTTCCAAAGGTTGTTTCTAGGAACCGTATCGAAAGCCTTTCTAAAGTCCATAAAGCAACAAAAGAGATTGGATTTATCATTGCAGCATTCCTCCACAATGATCTTAAGCGTAACAAGGTGGTCTGTTGTTGAGTGTTGCTTTCTAAAACCCGTTTGGCCTTTAGCCTACTTACCTTCACTTTCAAGCCATATTCTCAACATCCTTTCCAAAATAATACCATATAACTTGGCTAGGAGAGGGTTGATCATAATTGTCCGATAATTAGAGGGGTTATTTGTATCCCCACTTTTAAAAGTAGGGATAATGAGGCTTTGAGACCATGGTTTAGGGAAACCTTGCTTGACCGCTTGATTGAAAAGCTTGTCCAATTTTTAAGATTTCTGCCTGCTAAGCTTCAATGTCCTTAACTTTCCCACTAGCCAGGCGATTAACCCAAAAATCATTGTCTTCTAATGAGAAATATTCTTTCGTTGTGAGCAGGGTTTCAAAGTTATCCATGAAATTTGGATATTCATAAAGCTTTTTAAGATAGGAATTCCAGTCTTGTAAAGAAATTTTATTATTATCCTTAGTTTTCCTAGTTAGAATCTTCCTCCAAAATTTCTTAGGAGCTACCTTAGAGAGGTGTAAGAGATTCTCTTAACTTTTATAATATACTGCCTTTTTTTCCTTTTAGTTAGGGCTTTGTATATTTTTCTCTTGGCAATTTTAAGAGATTCATCAATAACTTCCTTAATTGCTCTCCTCGCACTTTTACAATCTTTGTCATACCATGGGTTGGTTTTTCTATTTCTTTTATTACTTGAAACTTCAATTGAGAACTTCTTAATAGAATATGAGAGGGTTGTAGTAAAATTATGATAGAGATCTTCTATATTGTCTATACTAGATAAAGGAAGCAAATTAGTTTTTAATTCATTTAGAAAGAGATCTTTTTATATTTCTATCAAAGATTAACTTCTTTTGGCTATAAGGAGTATCTTCTATGGGATCTCTATGCATGAAAAAATTGAGAGTTATAAGTAAAGGCCTATGATCAGAGTTAGGCTCGTGGTTGTTTAAGATGTCAAAATTTGTTATTTCATTGTATAGAGGGATATCGGAGATAACATAGTCTACCACGCTGCTACCAAGCCCATGGATGCAGGTCATCTAGTTAGAATTGGGCCACTACTTTAGACCATTGCAAATTATGAGATCCTAAGCACTACAAAGCTTGACTAGCTCCGACCCAAACAAATTCTCCCTGAGGTCTTCAAAGCCCCTTTTGTACGGGCTAGCTAGGGGAAGATCTTCATCTAACCAAAGAGGATTAGGGTTGGAATGATTTCTTAGAAGAATAGCTTGGTTGCTTGAAGCTCGAGCATTAAAGTCACCCATTAAAAGGATATTGCCTTCATTCCTTAGGTTAGAAATTTCATTCTCTAAACCATTGTAAGGACTATTTTTATCTAGATTCTTTTTCTTATAGAAGTTAGAATTAATGGGGGGGAAATAACAAATTTCTATGTAGGTCTTTTTATCATAAATGTCAATAATTTCTATCCAACTATATTGGTTGTAAGGGTCGTTTTTATAAATCCTAGCATGGGGGGAGATGTTATTCTTAATGTAACAAGCTATACCCCCAATGCCTCTATGGGAGGATCGCTTATTCTAGGTAGACCATAATGTAAAGCCATCTATGTTAGGGACCTTTCTTCGTGCTCCCAAGTTTCAACAAGCAAAAAAATATCAACATCATTCGAGACCCAACTTAGCTTAGGGACTTTGTTCCATGGAAAGCCCCAATAGTTCCAAGAAAGAATACGAAGCATGTTGAATTGCTATTTATTATTATCTTTTTGGTTTCTGTCTCGAATAACAGCTTTTCTATTTCTGATTATTGCCCATTTTCATTCCTTCCTAGCTTCCTTTACCTTTTGAACCTCCTTTCTCAATTCTACTTGATCTTCTGGAATGAGATCTTCATTTATAAATATTCTCATTCCTTTGAGACTTGAGGTTTTACTAAGTATGTCATACTTATGTTTAGTAGAACTCAAATCCCAATATTTATGAAAAACACTACACACATATCAATATTTATGGAAATTTCATTTCTAAGTTTTCAATTTTTTTAACATTTTTTTTTGTGGTTTCATTCATATATATGTGTGTGTGTGTTATTTTAAATGTTAAATTATTTATATATACATTCACTTATATAATATAATATTAACATATATAATCTACTTAATATAAGAAAAACATCTAAAATTATTATGTTGCTAATTAAATAAAATATTCCTAAGTTGTAATGGAAAACCTTTAACAAAATCTCTTTTAAGCCTTACTACTAGGACTCTAATACTATTGCAACAACTCCAAAAAATCCACCGAACACATTTGTGATTTTCTATCATTTCTTATATCAATATAAATATATTTTTCAAAATGCAAGCTAAGTTCTTCCTCTAAACTCTTGTGCATTTGAGTCCCTTCCTACATTAATACAACTTTGTTAGATAGATGATCAACATTTGAGTTGAATTATATATCTATATATATTGCTCTTTACTTTCATAAATTGATTTCCAATTTGAACTCACAATTTTACATATATTGCATATCTAATATATTAATAACTTAAAGTCTCCCAATACTTATAAATATTTTTCTATTGTTTTTTCATAAAACTATACAATACCTAAAACTTAATTATTCCTTTACTAACATCATATTTCAAAATAATATAATGTATTGATATTTCAACATGCCATCTCATAATTAATTATGTGTTCATTTAATATTATATAATGTTTTTCTTTCAAACATTTTAACCTACCTCTAATAGCTAGTTTTATTTTATTGGAAACTTCTGTAGGAGTCATATAAGTCTTTGAAATATCAAGTTGTGAGATAATACAAGGTAAAGACTTATAAGAATGCGTAGATGTGTTAGTTATTTAAGAATATAGAAAACAAATAAAAGTCAATTGATGTCATTTGTTGTGTAAATTTTTGTTATAAATGCTTTTGATGCAAAATAGAAATTTCATTGTTTTAACTAAACACGTTGTCACACATCTACTAGCTAATAATATTCATAAGAAAATCTTATTTACTACTGACCACAATACCCTTAAGGTTTAACTTCACACTTATGAAATTTAAACATTGCAACCCTTCAATTAATAATTATTATCATTATGTAATTGAATTTATACAAATTATATTGTCATCAAATGTTTAAATCATATAACATAATTGACTCAGGGTTGGGTTACAACCTGGAGAGGTCTCTGTCAAACATGTCCACATGTCACTACATAGCTCCATATGGTTTTACATAGCAACACTTGTTCTATCGAATAGAAGTTTGATTTATAACCCTTATACTATTTACACATTCGCTCTCGGAATGTCCAATCTTCTAATTTGTAATTACTCATCCGTCCTTGCGATCTCCATAACACATTAATTGACTGTGGGTTCTCGACCTAGGTGATAGAGCTTCCTCGCTGGTGCTTTTATTGCAGTATTTCTCTGACTATGGCTTGGGATTCCCTCCAGAATCAATGACCTCGAGACATTTCATCGATTAGACAGCTATGGTGAATCCTCAGGGTTCTATGCCTCCAGTTAGGTGTATTATCCTTCTCATTTCTTCCTTTCAAGCTGTGGCTCCGACATTTTCTGTAGAGATTAATATCCTTCTCTCTTCCTTCAGGTGAGTTGTGGCTCTGGCATTTGATGTAGAGTTTAATCTCCTTAAGCAGGTAATGTTTATTTCAAGTCCGAGAGTTGGATTCATAGTTTTGTGCTTATTTCTCTATTTGGTATACAGTATATAACGATTGGTTCTTTCATCTATCAGGCTTCGATTTTCATGATGCTTCCTTCAACTACGAAAAGTATCCTCTGTCTAGCCTAACCCAGGTATAATTCTTTTCGGATGGTGTTTCCTTCATTATGTTTTCTTTGTCAATTTTATTCTTTGGCCAAGGGCTCTAATCCTTGTCTTATGTTGGAATGCCAGAGTTCTGTAGTGCCATGGTGAAGGTTGGATGGAACACTCATTCAAATTTCGATTCACAACAACCTTCGGGTATCTCGCACTACTAGGGTCCTCTGCTCAGCTAAAAAAAAATGTTTAGGGTTTCAACCCAATGTTTAATCTTGTATGAATTGTTCATTATGATTGCTTAAATTTTCTTTTAGACGTTCTCATCCATTGAGATCTTGTAATTAAAAGGGTTTTATGTGGCCTATGGTCTTTTAAGTAGTTTTTATTAAAAAAATATCATGTTAGCCTGTAAATAGGCGATTTGGTCTTAAGACATTCTGTTGAGGGTTTGGGGCATCTGAACCATGGCCTTCTTGCTCGACCTGATATTGTTATATATTCTTGTTTAATTCAAATCAATTTTATTTATTTCATTTGATTTAATCTTATATTGATATGAGAGACAGTGTTCTCACCACTGTACCTCTATGTGGGTTAACTTTATTTAACCTAAAGGTTGTGTCTAGGGATTCATACTGTTGTTGCCAGTTTCTATTCCGACTAAGCGTGTTTTGTTGTTGCAATAGTTAGTTTTGAAGATAGAGGATTCCTCGGAGTCTTCTTGTCAAGAATTCCTTCTGGTTCTTGAATTCTAATTCATTCGTTGTCCTATACACTTTATCATTTGTTTATAATAATGCTAGATTATGTCTGCAGTTTATGCTTACCATCCCCTCCATTTCTTCTAACATATCGGGTTCTAACATCAATTTGTCTTCTGTTCCACTCCAACTCAAGGGTGTTCTACACTTACATTTGTATAACACTTCAAATGGACTCATCTATAATGATGTATGGTACCCATTGTTAAGTGCAGGTAGTCGTCCCATTGATGGTTGTTGCATTACATAAGTTTGCAACATGTCTTCAACTACTTGATTTGCTCGCTCTGTTTTTCCATCCATTTGTGGATGATAAGCGGTTTTGAAGTGTAATTGTGTACCTAAGCCTTCAAAAAGGGCCTTCCAAAAGGCAGATGTGAATTTCACATCATAGTCGAAAATGATCATTTTGGGTATTCCATGCAATTTAAAAATGTTTTGTATAAAAATGTTAGCAATCTGCATTGCTTTATAAGTTGACTGAACTGGTATGAAATGGGCAGATTTGCTCAATTTGTCCACTACCACCATGATGGAGTCATTTTTCTTTCTTGACTTAGGTAGCCTGGTAATGAAATCGATGTATATGGTTTCCCATTTCCATTCCGGAATAGGCAGAGGGTGAAGTAATATTGTTGGGTTTTGGTGTTCAGCTTTTATTTGTTGGCACTCCAGGCATCTGGCTAAATATTATGCTACCTCTTTCTTCATACCAGGCTAGAAAAATTCCTTTCTCAGGGAAAAAATAATTTTTTGGTATCCGGGGTGGCCTACATAAGGAAATAAATCAACAATTCTTCTAAATTTACCTCATATCCTAATTGACGTTCATGGCTGTTCCGAATTTTTGCTTGCTATCATAATTGTTTGTATACGAAATCTTGCATGGCTATTTCACGAATCTACTCATAAAAAGTTGTTCGAACACGATTTTATTTACCTTTCAAATGTTTAATTTCAAAATTGAATTCACTTAGGAAGTCTTCCCAATGAGCTTGTCTAGCATTTAAAGTGAGTTGCCTTAAGTAGTTTGTTAGATTATGATGATCAGTCATTAGTAGAAATTTCTTACCCATTAAGTAATGCCGCCACATCTTTAAGGTGCAAATCATTGTTTTCGGTGCTAAATCATATGCCAAATACTTTTGTTCATAATATTTAAGCTTTTTTGACTCATAGACAACAACCCTTCCTTCATTCATTAATGCATAGCCTATACCCTCCTTGCTAGCATTCATACAAATCACCTACTCTTTATTGGGATCAACAATGCTCAAAATGGGCGCAGTAGTAAGCAGATGTTTGAGCTAATCAAAGCTCCTCTAGCAGTCGGGGGTCCATCTAAAGGCTTTCCCTTTCTTCTGCAGAGAGGTAATAGGATATGCTACTCTAGAAAAACCTTCTACAAATCGTCTATAATAACTGGCTAGACCCATAAATGATCTTATGCCAGCTACATCTTTTGGTACCGAGTATTCCATGATGGTTCTTATATTCTTTGGGTCTATTACGATTCCATTCTTGGTGATGACATGTCCCACATACTGGATTTGTTCCTTAACGAAATCACACTTGTTGTATTTGGCATACAGCTGGTGCTCTCTTAGGACTTGTAGAACAATACAGAGATGCTCCTTATGTTCTTCTATGCTCCAAGAGTAGATCGGTATGTCATCAATAAAGATTAATACAAACTTGTCTAAGTATTGATGAAATATATGATTCATGAGACACATGAAGGTTACTGGGGCATTAGTCAATCCAAAAGGTAGAACTACAAACTTGTAATGTCCATAGGGAGTTCTGAAAGTTGTTTTTGTTATATCCTCCTCCTTTATCCGGATCTGATGATAACCTGAGAAGAGATCGATCTTTGAGAATATAGTTGCACCCTTTACCTAGTCAAATAACTCATCTATACGAGGTAGAGGGTATTTATTTTTAATGGCTATCTTGTTTAATTGATTGTAATCCATGCACATTCACAAGGTTCCATCCTTTTTCTTAACAAAGAGCACTGGGGCTCCCCAAGGGGACACACTGGGTCGGATGTAATTTTTATCATGTAGCTCTTGTAGTTGCATCTTCAATTCAGTTAGCTCTAGGATGCTCATGCGGTAAGGGGCTCAGGAGACTCGGGAAGCTCCCAGAATTATCTCAATGGTGAAATCGATGTCTCTTTTTGGGGGTAGGCCCAGGATTTCCTCAAGGAATACATCTGGAAAATTTTGTACCACTGGTATGTTTTCAAATGAGACAGATTTATCTTTAAAGTCAGCATCACCTACTTGTATTGCATAAATTTGGTAGCCTTTTCTGATGCATTTCTCTAATTGGGATGTTGTTAGAGGTCTTATTTGTAGAGCTTTTCGAATACCTTGAATTTCCTATCTTTCTCCTTTCTCATCCCGATAATTAATGGTTTTGGTTTTATAGTTAATAAGGGACTAGTGCTTTTCCAACCAGTCCATGCCTATAATATTGTCGTATGACCCTAGAGGTAACACATTCAGATCGGTCATGATAGACTGATTAAATAATAATAGAGGGCAATTATTAACTTTGGCCAAAACTCTTCTTTTTTCTCCTGTGGCTAGTTGTATTAACCAAGGATTTTTAAACTTAACAGTTTGTAATTTACATTGTTCCACTATCTTGCGGCTGATATAACTCAAGGTAGCCCTGGGATCAATTAAAATAGATATAGTGCAGTTAGAAACTTTACCTTCAAATTCAACGACGGTTGGCTGAAATTCTTCTTGGTGATCTTCAAGGGCAGCATTAATTTTAGGAATGCTTCTTGCCACTTCTCCCATGGTAGATGCTTTTTGTATCTGTGAAATTTGATCAACTCCCTTGTGGTGTGGGTATTTTTTGACGTAATGTGGGCCTGTGCATCCCCAACATTGTACATGTGGTCTGTTAGCTATATCCACTTCAGTTTTGCCAGCTTGCTCATTCATCCTTGTTTCGCCTAGTACTTTAAATCTGGGCTTATTTCTATTTAAATTCTGGTTAGTTTGAGCTTTAAACAATACTTTGTTGCCTGTGCCCTTATTCCCTTTGTGGCTGGGAACAAATTTACTCCCTTTTTTGTCAGCCCACCTCTTGCTCATATCACTTTGGTTTGTTATGCTCATAACAAATCTATGCCTTGCGAATAACTTTGTCCATGGTTTTTGGGTTGTCAAACTCCAACCATTCTTTCATGAACAACGGAAGATTGTTGATAAACCACCACACCTTTGCCTTTTCTTCGTGTATGTAAGGGACATCCCAAAGTAATGACATAAATTTGGTTATGAACTCATCCATGTACATTTGACCCAATCAGAGATCATAAAACTCATTTTCCTTTTCGTCATAAAATTTTTCTGTTAGATATTTTTCCTTGAACTATCTTTGAAAATTTTCCCTGGTTATATTTTGTTCACTAACTCCGTGAACTATCTTTACTTCGTCCCACCATAATGTATCTTTCCCTTGTAACTGGAATATGGCCAAACGAGCCTTTAGATTATGATCATACTCGTAATTTTCTGAAACTCCCCTTGAAGTTCCAATTTATGCCTTTTCTGTGTCTTGTGATTTGACACATTATCTGATTCTTCTTTGTGATTTTCTTCACCACCTTCTGTTTCCATATTCTCAGTTCGAAACTCTTGCTCCCCTGCCATATTTCCGTGTTTCGGGCTAGGAGCTAATGGTCGATGATTTTGTCTATCAGATAGACTCTTCATAATTTTATCTTGTTCCTGCATCAATCTCTCATTGTCTGCTTGCATTCGGGCCATTTCATCCTTTAATTCATGCACAGTCACCATAATATCTGGATTGGTATTTCTCAGCTCATCGCCCAGCTGTACCCAAACTTCAGGGTTGCCCGCTTGAAGTGATGTTGGTCCCATTCCCATTACAGACATGTGGGATAGATTCACAATTTTCCTCATGTTGTCTTCCCTCTTCTTCCTACGCGCATGTCACAAAGTTTGTTATTCCTTTATTCTAGAGGTCTCATCTTGGCAACCTGAGTTGCTCTGATAACATTGTTAGATATCTACTAGCTAATAATATTCCTAAAAAAAAAATCTTATTTACTACTTACCACAATACCCTCACGATTTAACTTCACACTTATGAAATGTAAACGTTGCAACCCTTCGATTAATAACTATTCTCATTATGTGATTGACTTTATACAAATTATATTGTGATCGAATGTTTAAATCATATAACATAATTGACTTGGGCTTGGGTTACAACCTTGAGAGGTCATTGTCAGACTACTCCACATGTCACTACATAGCTCCATATGGTTTTACATAGCAACACTTGTTCTATCGAATAAAAGTTTGATTTATGGACCTTATACTATTTACATATTTTCTCTTGGAATGTCCAATCTCTCGATCAGTAATTACTCACCCATCATTGCGATCTCCATATCACACTAATTAGCTATAGGTTCTTTGCCTAGGTGATAGAGCTTCCTTGCCGGTGCTTTTATTGCAGTACTGCTCTGACTATGGCTTGGGGTTTCCTCCAGAATCAACGGCCTCAGGACATTTTATGGATCCGACGGCTATGATGAATCCTCGGGGTTCTATGGCTCTAGTTAGGTGTATTCTCCTTCTCATTTCTTCCTTGCGAGCTTTGGCTCCGTCATTTGTGGTAGAGATTAATCTCCTTCTCTCTTCCTTCTGGTGAGTTGTGGCTCCAACGTTTGTTGTAGAGTTTAATATCCTTAAGCAGGTAATGGTTTTTTCGAAGTCTGAGACTGAGATTCATAGTTTTGTGCTTATTTCTCTATCTGGTATACAATATCTAACGATTGGTTCTTTCCTCTATAAGGGTTCGGGTTTCATGATGCTGCCTTCAACTGTGGAAAGTATCCTCTATCCAGCCTAACCCAAGTATAATGCTTTCCGGAAGGCGTTTCCTTCATTATGTTTTTTTTGTTAGTTTTATTTTTTGGATAAGGGCTCTAATCCCTGTCTTTTGTTGGAATCAAAGAGTTTTGTAGTGCCATGGTGAAGGTTGGATGGAACCCTCATTCAAATTTCAGTTCACGGCAAACTCTGGGTATCTCACACTACTAGGGTCCTTTGCTCAGTTAAAAAAAAATGTTTAGGGTTTCAACCCAATGTTTAATATTGTATGAACTATTCATTGTTACTACTTAGATTTTCTTTTAAATGTTATCGACCATTGAGAGCTTGTAATCAAAAGGGTTTTATGTGGCGTCAGGTCTTTTAAGTAGTTTTTATTAGGAATGTTTATGTCAGTGTGTAAATAAGCGATTTGGTCTTGAAAGATTATGTTGAGGGTTTGGGGCATTTGAACCCTTTCCTTCCTACTCGGCTTGATATTGCTATATATTCTTGTTTAATGTAAATCAATTTTATTTATTTCATTCGGTTTAATCCTATATTGATACAAGAGGAAACGTTCTCACCACTGTACCTCTACGTGGGTTAACTTTATTTAACCTAACTGTCTTGTATATGGATTAACACTGTTGTTGGCAGTTTCTATTCCGACTATGAGTTTTTTTTTGAAATAGTTAGTTTGAAGAAAGAGGATTCCTCAAAGTCTTCTTATCAAGAATTCCTTCTGGTTCTTGAACGCTAATTAATTCATTCTCCTATACACTATCATTTGTTTATAATAATGCTAGATTATGTCTGCAATTTTTATAAGTTCATTTCCTTTGTTAAAAATCTCGCTATTCATTTGAGTTTGAGCTAAGGGAAAAGGGTACCTGAGTATTCCCTTAGATATCTCAGGCCTTGGCAACACCTGTACTCGGGCTTTCCCCTTTCGTTTTGGTTTATACTTAACTTTATTATGAGATGATATGGGGGTTTAAATTACTGCCTTGGCCATTTCTATCAGGAAGCTTGCATTTCTTTATTACCATGATTATATGTATAGCAATCTCTACTAATGAGGTGTTTAATGTTTTAGATGGTACTTCAGCTGTTTCTCTACCGATAATTAATAAACTCATTAGTATTTATCAATCTTTCTAAGAAAGGATTATAGTATACTGGCTATGGCCTTGGTCCTTAACCATATTGAATATTTACTTACTTCTGCATGTGATGTCTATTAGAATCGCCTTATGATATCATAGAAAATTATATAGGCAGTTTCCTAATTTGTATGAATGTTTAGTATGCATAATTCATAACAATACACAATATAATGACCTAGCAATTTAAACATAAGAATATATATCAATACTCAAGATAAATGTCTAGTGATTTAAACAGAAGATTTCTTCCACTTATCTAGGTCACCGTTGTTTCCCAAATTCTTTTCTTTATCAGTCCACAACCAAAACTTGCCTCTGGTTTATTTTCCCCCCAACCCTGAGACTATTACACCAAATAGTCTCCCCTCGAGTTGTTCTTGTGTTCAGGAACCTCTTTCTACAAGAACTCACAGTCTCACTGCTATCTAGTCCAAGCCAGACATAGCCACATAAAAACTCACTGACCCTTCAGCACAAATTTTTCTTCCCTTTTTTTTTCTTCCTCATCTTAGATACCCTTATCCTCTTGATCTTTTGAATAAATCCTCAAGGAATCAGTTAGGAGCTGGTAAGTGTTTCTCAAACTGATTAATAAGTAGAAATAGCATTTACGGATAACTCTTGCTTTATTTTCAAAAAATAATTAAATTCCAGAAACAATTTCTTATAATTAAGAAAATAAATATTTTGTTTGATGTGTAGTAAAATAAATATTTACATGATCTGGGGATATCGCACACTCACTAAAACCTAACTTTGTGAATTCAACTATAAAAAAACTTCCTACTTAAAAACTTTAACAATTTTATTTGTTTTAATATTCTAAAGCAAGAAACTAAATTCAAAGGTTGAAGAAGATCTAAACTATTATAATGTCGCTTACAAAATGGAACTTTGCAAATAAAAAATTGTAATAATTAAAAAAAATTAAGATCTTTATGCATAGGCAGGAGGGGAATTTTTATACTTCTTCCATTAATTATATTTTGAATAAAAGGAAAATACTACACAACAGTGTTGCATATTAGACTTGTAAAAATAGAATAAAAGTTGAATAAATAAACTGATTTGAAAATCCCCCAATTTGTGCTTCTCTTGTTGTAACCTTTGAATGCGGGTGTTACTGAAAGACGACAACTTGAATGATGAAATATGTTACCTTAAGATTTTTTTGAAGATCACTTTTATGTTGTGGTCTCAGTTTAATGTGTGCAAGTGTTTCATTTTGGAGCCCTTTTCTCCACTTAAACCAAGGCCCATCGCTACCTCTTCAAGTATACTTCTTGAAATTTTCATGTGGCCCTACTAACCCCTCTGCTTATGCTACACTAGCCTTGCTCGACATGCTTGGCATATGTATTTCTACCACTAATTATAATTTCAAAACAATAATCCACTAAACAGAAGTTCAAATGCAGTGTTAGATCATCCATTTCGTGGTTAGGAGGTATTTAGAGTGAAAGAATGTCCTGATTAGTTTTTTCACAATAATTCTAAAGAAGATGTTTCTTCGCTGTTTATTTGTGCATGATATTTAATTATTGGTTTCATTAACAAAATCTTGGTCTGTTGTGCTGACTTTGCATAGAAAATAATGCTAAAGATTTAAGGATTAATGTTGTTAACTTATTTCTTGAATTATGAAAAATATATTGAAAATCCCATTCCCAACTATTGGGTTTAATTATGAAAACATTAATCTATTAATCGAAATTCCAACACAAAGCTTTATCCGTCAATTTAAGAAAAATCTAAAATTTGTAAAAATGGATATTTCACTAGACCTATTATAGCCCACTCCTACCAATTAACATATTAATCCCTGGTACTAGTAATAATAATAGCTGAGACGAATAATAATAGATAGAAGATTCACATAGGTCCTTGCACACCGGAACAAGGGTCATATACGATATTCAAGGAGGAGACCATGACAACGTTTCTAGCTATGCTATATGGAGCATCTAGGTCAGAGTTGTTGGCATTATGATGCATGTGTTGTACTTGATGGCAACCCACTTGTAGCATAACAACTCACTTGTATATGGTAACTAGATAAATCTATAGAAGAGATATCAGATGTGATAGAATGCATGGCAATTGTGTTTACAGACGTGACAAAATGCATGGCAGTTCAAAGGAATTAGTTCAAAAGTAATGTACAATGGAAAATCACATTATAACAGGTCTGTTCAGAGGGAACAAAGTAATGGTGCAAAAGAATAGGATGAAGGAACAAAGGACTACATATTAGAATCAAGAAGTTGAAGAAAAAGGACATTTTTAGGTATGTTAAGTTGTATACGCGGGTTCACTATACAAAAACAACGTATACACGTGGGCTCATGGAACAGAAGAAGCGTATACATATGCACACACTTTCACAGAAGGAAAAGTGTGTATGGGATGGAAAATCAAGGTTTTGGTCTGAGGTATTGGTCTTAAGTGTTTTTGGTCCAAGGTATTGAGAAAGGCCTAAAACTATATAAGGAGGAGAAGATCAAATGGATATGAGCATAAGTAATGAATATCTTATGAAGTGTCATATCAAAAGCAAATATGCATGTTATGGGTTTCTGATGCTTTGCTTGATCTAGACTAAATATGCACCTGATCATTTGATGATGGATGAGATCTAATGATGGATCAAGATCATAATGACTTATTATTATTGAATGATCTGATATTGGGCTAGATCTGATTATGTACACGTGTTTTATTCTTTAAATATCATGATCTGGGTTCGTTTGAAGTCTAGAGGTGTAGCAAAGTTATGAAGTAAGTATTTGTAGATCTATACACCGGTTCACTTTGATGAAGGTATGTATACACGTTGGTTCAACTCTTCCAAGTAGCGTATGCAAAAGAACAACTTGATGTTCAAGGATGACTGATCTATCATTTCAGTGCTATTGTTTTACTATTGTCTACCAGTGAAGTCTTCTTAGATCTGAATGTAAAATTGAATGAATAAGGAGTTTGATATTTAATAGATTGATTATATAAGTGAGAAGAAGTGATCTTTGTTGCTACCTGTGTAAAGCTCTGTAAGTTGATAGTAGATGTTCAGTATATTGCTGGTTGGTACAGACTTGATTCAAAAGCTTATATTTGCAGTATCTTTGGAGGTATACACAGATTTGATTAACGAAAGTAATGTATACACGCAGTTTGGGTTCAGCCAAGTAGCGTATACAGTCTGATGCATGGTTTCTGAGGTTACTGCTAGTTCTGAATGATGATGTAGGTTATGGGTTTTGGATGCTTTGTTTGTTTTGAACTAAGGATGCACCTATGTGGTTGATGGGGGATGAGATCTAATGATGGATCAGGATCATGAGACCTAAAATGAATTATTATTATATGGTTTAATCATGGATAGTCTAGATCTGAATGCTAACATGTGGTTTACACTGTAAATGTTCTGATCTAGGTATGATTGAAGTCTGGAATAGTTGTGATGTTTTAAGTTAGCATTTGTAGATATGTACACTCGTTCGCTTTGGTAAAAGCGTGTATACACGCTCGTTCGGCACATCAAAGTAGCGTATACATTATGAAATATGATGGTTGAAGTTGCAGTTAGTTCTGGTTGTTAATACATAGTTCTGGGTTCTGCCTTGTGTTATGTTGACTATGTTCTGGTGATAGTGGTTTGAATGTTCAGATTGATTGATTATGAATTGCTTATGTGTGATGGTTTATTCTATTATTACTGCACATGGTTACTGTTTAACGTTTAATAAAGTACTGATGCACTTATTAGAGATCAACATATGATGAATTAATTGAATCATAAGTTCACTAGATATATGCTGGTTTCCTTAAGAATAGTTGCGTGCACACGTGAGTTCCCTTCTCTGAAGTAGCGTATATAAATCTAATTATGGAAATGAAAAAGTTATTGATTTGTAAATACTGATTCACCCCCCCTCTCAGTATTATTTCCTACAATTGGTATAGAGTAGGTCCTTTGGTAGAAGCTTGATCGCTTGAAGGAGATCCATAGTAATAATGGGAAAGAACCTAAAGAAAAAAGCACCTCAAAAGAAGAAGACATCTCAAAGGAATTGTGACAATGGGAGAGACAATTGGCCTTTATGTAGAAGCAACTCTTTAGATTCAAAGTCAACTCAGAATGAAGATGAACAAGAAAAATAACTATTAGGTATGAATTTGTTATCCTCTGGTGATGCATTTCTCTATTCATTTGAAGATAATGAAAGTGATAGCAAAACAACTGAATTTTCTCTTATGGGATAAAGAGAAAAAAATCAAATAGAGGCAGAATTTAAAAGGCTCACAGATACAATTAGAGATAAAAAAGATCTAATTGATAAAGGGGAATGTTCGTACAAAGAAGAAGTTACTAGATTAAAATCGCAGTTGGAGGAAGGAAACAAAGTAAGGAAGCAATACAAGGAAAAGGAAGATCAATGTCAAAAGCTGCAGGATGAAGTGAAATCATTAAGAAATCAAGTAAATAAAAAGAGTACAACAATTAAGAGACTTAATGATAGATCCAGTTACTATGAAAGTCTTGAAGCTAAGATCCTCTCTCTAAAAGAAGATCTTGAAAATTCAAATAAGCAGAATGAAGAACTACTCCAAGAATTTGAACAACAAGAAAATGAAGTTCTTGAATTAAGGAAACAAGTGGAAGAAGGAATAAAAGCTGAAGAAATCATGAAGAAGCAGTATCTTGAAAAGGAAGAGCAACATCAGGTTGACGTAAATATCCTAAAAGGTAAATTAAAAGAAAAGGATAAACTTTTACGATTTCAAGATAGCATTAAAATTTTGGATAATATTCTTAGTAGTCAAAGGTCTCCTGTCATCAAATCTGGTCTTGGTTTTCATGAAATTGTTGAAGGTGAATCTAGTTCAGAAGATGAGGCAGGGAGCTCTAATGCAAAATATGAAATGTTCAACATGGAGATAAAAGGTCAACCCCATCAACAACCAAGAAAATAAAGACTTCAAAGAAAATCATTCACTCCTAACTATGGAAGTGATAATAATCTCTTTCCTTTGATGAATAATGTTGAATGTTTTGTATGTCATAATTTTGGACATGTTGCAGCCAGATGCAGAAATAGATTGGCTCAAGCTAATAACCGTCACACAGAAAGATCATCAGCGTCCAGGTACTTTAAGGGATATTGTTTTTCTTGCAATATGTTTGGTCACAAAGCCATTGACTACTACAGAAGGAATAAGAAACATAGAAGATGTTATGCATGTAACAAGTTTGGACATATAGAAAAGGAACGCAGGAGCAAATTTTGGCCACCATACCAAAGGAGAAAACATCATCGCACTCGAAGATATGGAAGAAGAAGGAAGTATAGTCAGAAAGATGTGGCATAGCACAGTATATAGACATAATAGACTTAGGGGGAGCTGAAAGTGTGAAACTTCAGTGCTCTAAATATCATACACAATTATCATGAATACAAGTCGCGTATATACGCGAGTTCGAAGCTGCATAGTAGCGTATATGGGGTTTTGAGGAAAAAAGCAGTGAGATGGACTCAGGAAAAGGGGTCTGATATGGTTCAGTCAATTATCTGCTATGTTTGATGATGGTTACAATCTGCTGATGATATGTGGAAACGTGTTGTCCTCATAAATTGTTAAAAAGTTGATGTATATCTAATTAATGATGATGCCTTGATGATTCTTACTGATATGTCCAATGATCAGATCTGATAGTGAACAGGTGGCATAGGTTCAAGAGGAGAATATGTTATTCTTCTAATATTGCATTGTTGGCATTATGGTGCCTAATGATTCTTATCAATGGTGATGATGCTTATGTGGCTAGAGAGTTTAAATGATACATCATGCTATGTTGCGGTTATAAGTTGACTATGATGATGATACTTGTATTGCTTGGGGTTACATAGTTGTTATTCAGATCCGAATTATGGGTGATTGTGGATGAATTTTGATGATGCATATAATACATATATGTTGATTACATGGTGATGTTTACAAGGACAAGGAGAAGTACAAAGCTTGAGTACACAACTTCATTATTTGATGATGATTCATTCATTTCTTTTATGTTACTATCATCATGCCTTCAAAGATTCATAAAGTTCATATGGTATAGTTGTGATGCAGGATTCCTATAGTTCTTAGCTCTCACATGGTTGAGGAGTGCCTCTGTTGATGGTATCAAGAAAGCTTGACAAATGACCATGAGCTCATGGTTTTCTAGATACATATTTGATGGATACACATTATGTTGGATACATGGATGGTTACTTAAAGTTGCATATTGACAAATATTGTTGGTTGGTCAAGAGAATGGTGTTATTGGAGGTCTCATGAAGACATAGATATTTGAAGACATGATATTCAAAGACATGGCTTACTTAGTCACATAATGATTATGCCTTCTTACTTTATGATGATAGGTTTGATACTCACATATGTTGATTATCGAGGTCGATTCTTATCAGATGTGGGATGCTTCCTAGTGATGATACATGGTTGATATATTGAGGGTTCTTGTGGAAAGATCATGCAATTCTTGTTGATGGTGTTATGATCATAGATAATGACTATGGTGTTTTCACATACATATGATATGATGTGAATGATTTTTTGTTTGGAGATATGACATATGCTTAGTTGATTCATGGAAGGTTATGATAGGGCTCTTTCTACTAAGAAAACAAAGCAAGTTGATCTTGATGAGATCAAGAGGATGAGCTGATATCTATATGCAGCGTACTTTGTCACTGGCTGATGATAATTACACGGTCATATCTTGGGAACTAATGATGGACATATATAGGTTGCTGGTCTGGATGTTGCTGACATATGCTTGTGGCGCAGATCATACATGGTGTATGATAGTTTACGATGACTATCATGGTCTTGTTTAGATCTTTGGTCTCTGTTATAAATATCATTCGATGTAAAGGTCATATGATGTAATTTGTACCCCCACTATGCATGGGAAGAATGACGTAATAATTACTATATTTCAGTCATGCATAAACAATTGGTATATCCCCACTTGGTTGGGTACATGAGTCAAATTTGGTATATCCCCACTTGGTTGAGTTTGATGTATGTATGAGTCATTGGTAATAGGAAGGTCTTACTCACATAGTTGAGTTATGGAGTCATGTTATTCTATTGGAAAATATTTTTGCAGACTTTGCATGTGCTTAGGGGGAGCATGGATGGTATAGTGTATCTCAACATGTACAGAGGGGGAGTTTAATAAGAAAATTCAGCATGTGCCTAGGGGGAGCATGATCAATGTTCATATTCAACTATTCAGATATGAAAGTCTTCATTTTGGTCAAAACTTTACCCTTGATATCAAAGGGGGAGAATAACTTGGCCCACCCCTTTTCCCTTGATGTCAAAGGGGGAGAGTATTTGGATGTTTCTTGTTATCTCTAACAGTTTCTACAGCTTGCAGTAATCAACACCAACATGGTTGCCATCAAGTCCAAAGGGGGAGATTGTTGGCATTATGATGCATGTGTTGTATTTGATGGCAACCCACTTGTAGCAGAATAACTCACTTGTATATGGTAACTAGATGAATCTACATAAGAGATATTAGATGTGACAGAATGCATGGCAGTTGTGTTTATAGATGTGACAAAATGCAGGGCAGTTAAAAGGAATCAATTCAGAAGTAATGTACAATGGAAAATCACATTATAACGAGTTTATTCAAAGGGAACAAAGTAATGGTACAAAAGAATAGGATGAAGGAACAAAGGACTATAGATTAGAATCAAGAAGTTGAAGAAAAAAGACATTTTCAGGTATGCTAAGTTGTATACGCAGGTTCATTATACAAAAAGAGTGTATACACACCAGATCATGGAACAGAAGAAGCGTATACATATGCACACACTTTCACAGAAGGAAAAGCGTGTATGGGATGGAAAATCAAGGTTTTGGTCTCAGGTATTTGGTCCAACGTATTGGTCTGAGGTATTGGTCCGAGGTATTTGGTCTGAGGTTATTGGTCCTAAGTGTTTTTGGTCCAAGGTATTGAGAAAGACCTAAAACTATATAAGGAGGAGAAGATCAAAGGGATATGAGCATAAGTAATGAATATCTTATGAAGTGTCATATCAAAAGAAAATATGCATGTTATGGGTTTCTAATGCTTTTTTTGATCTAAACTAAATATGCACCTGAGAATTTGATGATGGAGGAGATCTAATGATGGATCAAGATCATAATGACTTATTGTTATTGAATGATCTGATATTGGGCTAGATTTGATTATGTACACCTATTTAGTTCTTTAAATATCGTGATTTGGGTTTATCTGAAGTCTAGAGGTGCAGCGAAGTTATGAAGTAAGTCTTTGCAGATCTGTATGCTAGTTTTCTTTGATGAAGGTGCACATACACGTTGGTTCAGCTCTTCCAAGTAGCATAAGTAAAAGAACAACTTGATGTTCAAGGATGACTAATCTATCAGATCAGTGCAGCGATTTACTGTTGTTTGTCAATGAAGTCTTCTTAGATCTAAATGTAAAACTGAATGAATAAGGAGTTTGATATTTGATAGATTGATTATCTAAGTGAGAGGAAGTGATCTTTGTTGCTACTTGTGTAAAGCTCTATAGGTTGATAGTAGATGTTTAGTATATTGTTGGTTAGTACAGACTTAATTCAAAAGTTTATGTTTACAGTAACTTTGGAGGTATATGCAAGTTTGATTAACGGAAGTAACATATACACGCAGTTTGGGTTCAGCCAAGTAGCGTATACAGTATGATGCATGGTTTCTGAGGTTACTACTAGTTCTGAATGATGATGCAAGTTATGGATTTTGGATGCTTTGTTTGATCTGAAATAAGGATGCACCTACGTCGTTGATGGGGGATGAGATGTAATGATGGATCAAGATCATGAGACCTAAAATGAATTATTATTATTTGGTTTGATCATGGATAGTCTAGATCTGAATGCTAACGCATGATTTACATTGTAAATGTTCTAATCTGGGTATGAATGAAGTCTGGAATAGTTGTGATGTTTTAAGTTAGCATTTGTAGATTTTTACGCTGGTTCACTTTGGCAAAAGCACATATACACGCTACTTCGGCACATCAAAGTAGCATATACATTATAAAATATGATGGTTGAAGTTTCAGTTTGTTCTGGTTGTTAATATAGAGTTATGGGTGTTACCTTGTGTTTTATTGACTGTGTTCCGGTGATAGCGGTTTGAATGTTTAGATTAATTGATTGTGATTTTCTTCAGCGATGATGGGTTTTCAATGATTGATTCAATTCTGATTGATTTAGAGATTGATGATTGAGTTTCAGTGGTTGGTTGATGCAGATGTATTTGATGGTTGTATTGCAATGGTGATTGATTATGAGCTTCAATGTTGTTGATGGGTCCAGTATGAAAATTTGATGAAACATGGCCTTCAGATTGTGGTGTTGTGTTCCAGGAGTATCCAATCTGAAAATTTATGAAACGTGGTCCCTAGAGGAAGAGAGAAGGTTGTAGCCTTCTGTAGGTCGGTACCTACGTACTGGTAAAAATATTAGCAAGTACAAGTGTTGGCCGGATAAATCAATCTTGCGGACAAGGCCGATCTCCCTAGTATCAGAAGATAGTCTAGCAACAAATGGACAAACAAACCTATCTTTCTCTAGACATATATGATTTATAAATAAATACTAAAAAGGTGTTTAGATCATACCTTAGATCCAGTGCTTGTTCGTATTAATCATCCTTCAATTGTTTGAAAGAGTTACCCTCCAATCCTTCGAAAGAGCTACCTTTAAAGACCTGCAATCACAAACAAGTAAACATTAAATAGCACCTGCATAACAAATATCATAAATCATGTCTATTATGGTGATCAAGGAATCCATAAAATAAACCATGAATCAACAACTTATTGAGAAAAACAAATTTATTTGTATTAACTTTGAAGTAGAAGAACCTTACAACCTTTTCAGCCTTGATGTTGAAAAAGCTCTTCCTGGGGTTTGAAATAGGAATTTCCTTTACTTTGACAAGCCTTGCACTCTTCCAAATGAGATCTTAGAGGTATGTAATCTTTCCTCATAAAAACTCAACTAAAGAAGACTAAGTTCCAGCAGCATTTCACCTCAAAAAATAGTAAGCTTCTAACCTCTCTAGTACCCGGCCCAATGGTTCTTTTTATAGTGCAGAGGAGGAGGTTACAGTTCCACCTATGAATGGATAGAATCCTCCTTCAAAGGGATAAGCTCCTCACATCAAGGGGTTAGCTCCTTAAGGCATGGGATGCATGAATCTTAAGAGAGCGAACTTGCCACCTCAAGATTCCTTCCAAAAGCTTCCAGAAATGACTGAAAGTGATTTTTTCATAATATACTCGTGCATTTTTAACTTTTACAGGGGTCCTCACCTTTAACACAGAGACAGTGTGGTCAGGTGCACAGGAGACTCGACCATTAGGTGGGGGACCGTAGGTAATACAAAGAGAAAGTGCAGAACTAGAGTTTTAAAAGCTTTTGAGAGCTTTTCTCTTATTTTCAAGGCTTGATATGAGGAACTGATGCTTCAAACTTGCAGAGGAGGAAAGTATGAGTGGTAATGAACTCACACAGATAGCAGAATGTCAAGGTGACAATTTTTAGTGCCACAGATTACCCCCTAAAGTGCAAAGTCTGTAATAGATAAAGATAGAGTCTGTCATTTATGAAGAGTGAAGTACTTTATCATTTCAAGGATCATCCTGTGGACACCCCAGTCGAAACCTGTAAAAACAGTCAATGCATAAAATATATATATATATATATGTGTGTGTAGAAATATCATCGCTGAGGTAGGCATTCCCATACTCAGATCAAAACTAACTAGAAAACTAACTAAACTGTTCTGATACAGGAATGATTTTGTAATACATCAAGAGTATAGACATGTGTAGACACAGTATGGGCACAGCGATCTGTTTATGAATAGTCCACTGTATAATGAATAACAAAATTCCCCGCAGCCTGGATGGTAGAAACTAGATCTGGGGTCTTGATTTCCGCTTCCCGAACTAGTACGATTCTATCCATGTGAATGAATGTGTCGAAGTCGAACATGGTAGAAACCACTTGATTACCAGTCGATGATGTGAACTATTAACAAGTGTGAGAGAAACCACCAGTAATGTCAATGGCTCTCAAAGTACCTAGTACAATCCATGAAATGTGAATAAATGAGCTAAAGTCGAACATGATATAGAATCATTCGATCGAAGGTCAATGATGCAACCTATCGTCGAAGGCAAGAAAACTACCATTAGGGCATGCAGTTTTCAAGGTACTAACAATTTCTAGATCAAATTCCTAGATAATGAGCTGAAGTCGATAGAAAGAGATCCATCGTAGGCACACCCACAACACGAAATCATAGATCAAGTTTTGAAGAAATATATTGGCAAGTATTGACTCAGGGATGGTCAAAATGGATGACAGCTATTTTACAGATGAATGGTTTGTTTGAACAATTCTCTTGAACACATAACGACACTGCAGATGGCTTGGTGACAATTGATCCAAAGCTAATACCCAGAAACTGGCTGAAGACTTTCAATGTCATTTGCTTAACTGTTAGGCAAAGGATTTTCCCAACCTAGGTGAACAAAAAGTGTCGTGTTCAAGAGTGGTTAATGGATTTTCTACAAAACAAAGTGTAACAAATAGGTTCATTTTTCTCTCTTTTCCCCCACCATTTCTGGCAAGTACCTCTTTATTTTTGACAAGCTTGGGGAGGATAACATTTGCTTGTTTATAAGCTCATCCTTTAAATGAGTCCAGCTTAGTTTAAAATTCGAACCCTAAGAAGGAGTGGTTCATTCCTGTTTTAAAATTGAACAGGTCCTTTACTGTTAAATTTTAACGAGTCCAGTATAGGAAAAACTCGGAGTTTTTCAATTTTAGGGAGTCAGAAGAAAAACTTAAGAAAGCTCCATGGGGGTACTTTTTTGTAAAATAATCCCTCAGGTTTGAAAAAGGATAAAATAATACAGGAGAGATGACATTTCCATTACTTTAATGAGTTGGAAAGGACAAGCGCTCGACATATTTTCAAATTTAATGAGTCTAAAAAGGGTTTTAAGAGGACTCTATTGACCATAATTAGTCAACGTGTATATTTTTCTTAAATAGTCCATTTCAGTCTGTAAAAGGGGTAAACTTATACTAAAGGATGATTATTCATTTATTTTAATGAGTTCGAACAATCAAGTGCTCAGCAATCTTTTCAATTTTCGAGAGTCTGAAAAGGGCTTAAAGAGGACTCCAATGTTTTGCTTTTTCGTAAATTTGTGTTCCTCGAGCCCGAAAAAGTATAAAATAATACTCGAGAGAACCGCTTGACCATTACGATCAAGAAGTACTTTTCATGATTAGTGGACTCGATTCGAAAAAATAGAAAAGTGATCGAAGACACGTCGTTTCGTAACTAGTATCTAACCTGAAATAACAAAAGTCCGACGATCCTTTCATGTTTATATGGTAAAAAAAAAGCTGAAACTGGACCGCCTTTTTAATTCTGTTTAACGAGTTAAAAAGGGAAAAACTCGACAATCTTTTCATATTTTATGAGTCAGAAAAGAGCTTAAAGAAGACTCGTCCTAGAGGAACGAGTGGTATAAAGGGTAGCAACTGGTTCCCGTAATGGTGGAACTACTCAAAACATGTAATGGTTAAGAGGCTGGCTAATAAAACCACTCATCACTGCGATCCCTCAGGAAAGGAAAAACAACCAAGTGAAAGCATATCATGAGCCAAAGAGATGGTGGCGATGGAATGAAACAACCAAGGCTTATCTAGCTTAATTTAGCGAATAAAAATGGCAATCACGAGATGTAAAATGGGTATGGGTTCATTTTTACACAAGACTGAACCGTGGAGAACTCTACTTGGATTTGGTTTCATGTTTACAAAAGCATGAAATGAAAAACTATGCTTGTTATAAGTTCGCATGCCCCCAGCATAATGACTCAAATCGAGGTGCATGCCCCCCAAGCTTCATTGCATTCAATGAGGTGGATGGAATGAAGGTTCACTTTCGAGATCTTGTATAAACTCAACTTGGATTTTACAAGATCTTAATCAAAGACTCGATTTGGAAAGGGAGTTGTTTCATTTTTTAATGAGGTTGACATAGTAAAAGAACTATCCTCATAACCCTTGTTTCATTTTTTAATGAGGTTGACACAAGATCAAGAACTTTCCTCAAAACCCTTGATTCATTTTTTAACGAGGTTGACACAAGATCAAGAACTTTCCTCATGACTCTTTGTTTCATTTTTTAACGAGCTTGACACAAGACAAGGAACTAGGCACCATGATCCTTGTTTCGTTTTTTAACGAGGTTGAGACAAGATTAAACTATCCTTGAGACACCTGGTTTCATTTTTTAATGAGGTTGACACAGGAACAAACTATCCTCGATACACCCGGTTTCATTTTTTAATGAGGTTGACACAAGAACAAACTATCCTTGAGACACTCGGTTTCATTTTTTAATGAGGTTAACAGAGGAACAAACTATCCTCGAGACACCGGGTTTCATTTTTTAACGAGGTTGACACAAGAACAAAATATCCTCGAGACAGATCAGGAACCAGAAAACGACTGTACAGCGTGATATGCAATTTCAAAGGGACTCAAAGGCATTCCGCCATCAAATGAATCCACCTCAAAATCAAAAGGTACGATCCGAGGATCATCAAAAGTAACAGTATTCGATGAAATCATATGATAATTGCAATAGAAGGTGATACGTTAGGAGTAGGGAAGGAAAAAGTTCCTAGTAAACCAGAATCTTTAATCAAACCTATGCCAACATCCTTGTAAGGGATAGCTGATGTACCGATGTGCTGAATATTATTTGTAGAGGCTGGGTCGGTTGAGAAATAGGTCAGTTGGTCTATCGTAACGATCTTTCCATTATGAGGAAACTTGATAAGCCAAAATACCAATGAAACAATAACAGTCATAGCATAAGACCAATTGCGACCCAAGAGAAGGTTGTAATCTAGAGGGGCATCAACCACTTCCACATCTAGATTGACGGTTTTGCCTTCGACCCCTATAGGTAAATCTTGCAAAATACCAAAAGGATGGAACCCTCGACCATCAAAATCCTTTAGAATTGTCGAAGACTAATTGAGTGTGGGAGAACCAAGCGATTTCCAAATCTGGATCGACATAATACACGTAGAAGCCCCTTCATCAATCATAGTCCAAAAGCAAGGTTTGTTTTTGACTAAAACTGGAATCTGGAAAGCCATTTGATGAGGTAGGTGGGGTGTACTATTCTCTAAATCGAAGATTATTAGGTTCGAATCCTGAATATCGACAGCTCCTATAGCAGACAATAGTAATTTACATTGTGTTGGGCATGATTGGAGCACATCCAAAGCCGACATTGTTGAAGGGGAAATAGCTAAGTCTTCAACAATGTTGTAATTTTGAGCAGCTCTCGCATGTGGATTGAAAGCTGATTTATGAAGTACACATTTAGCAGGTGGTTTGATTACCAATTCAGGGTTGGGTTTCTCAATCTCTAGTGGATCAGAACCAGGAGGAGGTGTAGTTGATGTGTTTGAATTGGAAGATTCTGCTTCTTTACCATCCACAAGATTTTTACTACCATAATCTTGCGATCACGTCCAATCCTGACATGAGACATCATCATAATGGGTTCTTTTGAGGCATTCGAGGAAGAAGCAACCATCTTACTATCTTGAGTAGGAAAAGGATCCTTCAAGATAGTAGGTGTTTGAGAACCTTTAACGAATTTCGAAACCTCTGCTCCATGTGGGCATTCTTTGGTAAAATGATCCTCGTCGCAAATGAAACAAGGATAGCGAGGTTTTCATTTTTTGTCAGTAAATTCATTTTTATCCATTTTATCTTTTGAATTTTGTTTGTTTTTCTTCTTCCCCTTCTCTTTACTACCGGATTGTGATTTGGTTGTAGATGATTCTATGACATGGACGTCGGCAGAAACTTCAGCGGAAGAATCTCCCTTCGGGGAATCAGGTAAAGTTATTATAGGAGAAGAATTCTTTGAAGATTTCTTCTTATGAATTCTTGGAAGATTTCTTCTTACTTTTAGTACTAACTGAACCAATCATACCATCAGTGACATGAGACCCTGAAGGAGCTGCAGTTATTTGACCGTGTTTTGGAAGATTAGGGATTTTTTCATGTAATGTACCTGACTACGTATAAACGAGGTCAAGGTACTGAGCCTGAGAAATCACTTGCTCTTCAGTGACAACTACTCCCTTAGCTACATCTTCAGTGATTTTAGGTAACAAAGATTTAATGAACCATTCCGCTAAAATTTGATCCGGAATGAAAACTTTTATTAAACGCCTTCTACATCGTCATTCATGAATATGATTAGAAATATATGTGGACGTGGATTGTTTCAGTGAAGTTAATAGTTCCGTGCCATTGTCGCATCTGACAGGAAACTGAAAATGAGTTAAGAAAGCAGTGGCTAATTGATTGAAATTATAAAAAGAGCCTCGTGGTAACTCAATGTACCATTTGGCGGCAAGACCAATAAGAGTTCGTTGAAAAAGATGTAATCGAATTGAATCATCAATGATTGAATTAGATGCACACCAGAGGTGATAAGTCATAAAGTGATTTGATGGATCCTCTCCTGACTTACCCTCGAATTTTGGGATCTCACTGGGCAACTTACTAATGGAAGATAGTAAATCGGATCATTCGTAAGGCGCGACAAATCAGGTAAATCCAAAGTTGCAATAAATGGTAACTGACGATTAGGGTCGCGAAAAACTTGAGTAATGAGAGCAGCTCTAGGAGGAGGATATCAAGGATAACCTGGAATCGGATTTGCATTAGGAATGTTATAACCTCCTATAAAACCAGGATTAACCGGACCAAACTGGGGTTGTTGAGGCTGTTGATAAGTATAGCTAGGATACGGTTGATACTAATAAACTGGGTTTTGTACAGTAGGACCGAATTGATATTGTCCCTGGTACGGTTGATAGGTGAATTTTGGTCAACTTGTGGCAATCGTACTTGTACCATCTTGTCCTGTAGGCATCTGGACCGAAGTCTGAATTGTAGGTCCTGACTGTGGCACAGAGACTTGAGGAGTTTGCACTGATGCAGGGATAGTAGAAACTGGAGCTACAGATACTCCAAAAACAAGTGTTGTAGGTTGAACAGAAGTTGCAGTAGTTGCAGCAGTTTGGGGCGGAGTCTGAGGTGTGCTAGGCCCAGGCTACTAAACTAAACTAGGTGCAGGGGTTTGAACAGTAGGTTGGAAAGGTTGCTCGGTTGGACTAGAAACCAAAGGCTGTCCAGGTTGATTAGATAATTGCACATTAGGTTGCATAGTCTGTTGAGTTTGAGGTGGATTCCACACCATGTTCATTCCGGGGTATGGACTCATAAAAGGTTGTGCATATGGAGGACCATAACTTAGTTGAACGTAGGGCTGATAATTAAGTGGTACATTTCCAGCTCCTTGTAAAAATGATTGTCTAGAAGGCAGTTGGAAACCTTGAGTTGGGTATTGACCTTGAGGTTGATAACCCTGAGGCACATACTGAATCTAGGGTTGATAAGCATCCTGAGGAATATACTGAGTCTGGGGTTGACCTTAGGGTATGTACTGTCCTGAAGGTTGAAAACCTTGAGGTAGCCCTCCAGGTGGAAACTGACTACCTTGGGGTTTCCCCCCAGGCGGTAACTGACTACCTTGAGGTTTCCCCCCAGGCGGTAACTAACTACCTTGAGGTTGCCCCCCAGGTGGTAACTGAATACCTTGGGGTTTCCCCTCAAGCGGAAACTGACTACCTTGAGGTTGAGGATTTGGAATACTACTAGACATCATAAGGATTTGTTCTGTGTTCAACAATTGAGTTCCATTACTACCAAATGATAACTGATGTTCAGTGGGTTGAGGAGTTTCTCCTGAAAAAGTACCAGAGAGTGACTGGTACCCCGAAGGAACAGAAGGACTGCCATATAAAAATATTTTTGGTGATTGGGAAAACATAGATGACTCTCTTGACATGATCGATGAAGTATAATAACCTCTTGGTGTAGGATGAAAAGGAATTCAAGGTGGTGAAAAACTAAGACCTGGGTTTTACTCAGGAGGTTTCCCCTAAAGTCTACGAGATTGTCTCGGTAATTCGGCCACGATTAAATATTAATTAATCACACACAAACAAAGAAAATTTAAAAAAAAACACATAAAGTGTCTAAAGAAACAAACAGGTGAATCACACACCTAAAAAATATAAGATTTCAAACCATGCACAAACAGTAACTTCCTGTACTCAAAAACACTATTTAGTGATGAAATCCAACTTAGTAGAAGTTTAATATGGAAAGGGCGATTGGAAATGTTACCCCGACAACCTGCTTAATGAAACAGATTGGCACAAGTTTCTTCACAAAACCATCTCGAGTGAAGAGAACCCCCCAGAGAGTCCAAGTGAGTCTAGTCGATGTTTGCTCCAAGTACAGTGAGATCCTTCCTTCACCGTAACCTTAGGAAATAATCTTAAGTTTATGGACACTAAGGTTACCAACAACAAAAAATACAACTGGCGGAACAGTCTACGATCCGATTTATGCACAAGGGCAGAGTAACAAAGCTCAATTCCCTTGAAGGCTCCTCGACATGGTCAATCCAAGGTTTACCAAAAAGTGACCCCAGGCTCCTCAACAATGGTTAATCTGAGGTTTAACATTTATAATACGTGCAAATCTTCTATATTTCCCAATGAAACAAAATTGATTGTCTCAAAGGTTCAGACATGACCTCGTGATTGACTCCTTTAAGAGAAGCTTCCCAGAATGTAATAATTACAGTTGAATTTATTTCCTACCGCAAGATGTATCTACTTGTTTGTTTTAACTATATTGGAGAGTTAATTACTCCCAACCCAAGATACTAGCCTAAGCTATATTGGTGATAAGAGCCCTAGAAATAGAAAAGATTACTAGATCAATTTTAATTAAGCGTTGCTTTTATGGGTTGTTCTTTAAGTCAAAAGGTATGGAAATGAAACTTTGATGGTGTGAAGACTCGACTCCAAAAACACTAAAAAATGCACCTAAAATGATAAGCAATTCATTTTTCTTTCAATCAGATTCTAGCTAAAATAAAGAGTTTGAGAATGCAATTATTTAAGAAACAATTCTTTCTTTCAACATGGAAATGGAAAGAAAAATATTTTTGTCTTTTTTAATAAGAACTCAAAACGAGACTAATAATTAATGCTCACAATAAATCCCTTTCCATTTTCAAAACTTGAAACTACAAAAAACAATTTTCTTCAAAAGGGATCTAGAAGTTCTAGAAAAACACTCAAAACTACAAAAACTAATTTTGAGATCTAAAAACTTTTAAAAATCTAATTGAATAAAATCTTCAATTCTTTTTGAGGATGTTTTACTTAGTTGTTCACTAAACTAAGGATTCATTTTTTCAGAATAACAAATCAATCAAAAAACATCCAGATATGTTTTCTTTTGCAAAAATGAAATTCAGAACTTATAACAAAGTTTGTTCAAAGATTTGCAACGAGAAAACTAAATCTGTTTCTCACAAAGGATAGATTTCACAACCAAGTCAGACTCATCAAGAAGATGAAAAGACACCAGGGTAATCTAAGGTTTATCAAGCTTCTAATCTCTGAGTCACTACAGAGACAAAGTGAAAACCACTCGAAGCATGCAAAAGTTCTAGAAAATCATCTAAAACAAAAATACTATCGGAACTAACTCACAAGAGATTTTTGACAGGAAAAATACAGATCTGGGTAGACACTAAAAATCCTAAATGAAACCTAAACTTAACTGGAAGAAGATATTTTAGGTTTTTCAAAAAAGTTTACAAGGTTCGCAGGCTCCAGAAGAAACAGGTGTGGTTCCACTCTGTTTACTAAAGGGAAAGTACGGAGATGCCCACAACGTCTGTAAAGAGAAAGTGCGGTCCCCCGAAAACAAAAAGTACTTCCAAATTCTAAAAACTACCCAAGCCAGTGTACATCAATCAAAAACCAGAAACAAAAACAATTTTCTCAAGCCAAAACAAAGGAAACCAAAAACCAAATTCTTTCCCCAGTGGAGTTGCCAATTAGTTGGCCGGATAAATCGATCTTGTGGACAAGGCCGATCTCCCAAGTATCAGAAGATAGTCTAGCAACAAACAGACAAACAAACCTATCTTTCTCTACACATATGCGATTTATAAATAAATACTACAAAGGTGTCTATATCCTACCTTAGATCCAATGCTTGTTTGTAGTAGTTATCCTTCAATCGTTCAAAAAAGTTACCCTACAATCGTTCGAAAGAGATACCTTTAAAGAACAGCAATCACAAAAAAGCAAACATTAAATAGCACCTGCATAGCAAATATCATAAATCATGTCTATTATGGTGATCAAGGAATCCATAAAATAAACCATGAATCAAAAACTTATTGAGAAAAAACAAATTTATTTATATTAACTTTGAAGTAGAAGAACCTTACAATCTTTTCAGCTTTGATGTTGAACAAGCTCTTCCTAGGGTCTGAAACAGGAATTTCCTTTACTTTGACAAGCCTTGCACTCTTCCAAATGAGATCTTAGAGGTATGTAATCTTTCCTCATAAAAACTCAACTAGAGAAGACTAAGTTCCAGCAGCATTTCACCTCAAAAAATAGTAAGCTTCTAACCTCTCCAGTAACCAGCCCAATGCTTCTTTTTATAGTGCAGAGGAGGAGGTTATAGTTCCACCTATGAAGGGATAGAATCCTCCTTCAAAGGGATAAGCTCCTCACATCAAGGGGTTAGCTCCTTAAGGCATGGGATGCATGAACCTTAAGAGAGCGAACTTGCCACCTCAAGATTCCTTCCAGAAGCTTCTAGAAATGATTGAAAGTGAGTTTTTCATAATATACTCGCGCCTTTCTAACTTTTACAGGGGTCCGCACCTTTAACACAAAGATAGTGCGGTAAGGTGCGTAGGATACTTGACCATTAGGTGCGGGACCATAGGTAATATAAAGAGAAAGTGCAAAACTAGAGTTTTAAAAACTTTTGAGAGCTTTTCTCTTGTTTTCAAGGCTTGATATGAGGAATTGATGCTTCAGACTTGCAGAGGGGGAAAGTATGAGTGGTAATGAACTCACACAGATAGCAGAATGTCAAGGTGACAACTTTTAGTGCAACAACAAGAGCCGGGGGTTGGAGCTCCCTTCCAGTAGCAGCTGGAAAATGAGTGAAGTATGGAGCCTTCTGTAGGTTGACACCTACGTACTAATAAACGGATCAGCTAGTACAAGAGCTAGGGTGTTGTAGCTCCCTTTCAGTAGAAGCTGAAGAACGAGAGACGGTTGTAGCCTTCTGCAGGTGGGTGCCTGCATACTGGTATGAATCTGCACCAGTACAAGATTGTAAACATATTTTCTTATTATTAAAGGAAGATAGAGATCACAGTAGCAAGTAGTTTTCACCCACATTGGGTTTCCACCTTAAATCTTGGTGTTCATGTGTGTTGCTTATGTGTGATGGTTTATTATGTTATTACTACACATAGTTACTGTTTAATGTTTAATAAAGTATTGATGCACTGATTAAAGATCAACATATGATGAATTAACTGAATCATAAGTTCACTGGATATACGTTGGTTGCCTTAAGAAAAATTACATGCACACCACCACCGAAATCATCCTCTTATCCACCGAAAGATAACCAGTACCCTCTTCTACATTATGCGCCCCAGGTGGACTACCATCTGCCCACTGCTGATTATTAGGCTTAGCCTCCACCTCTGTGGACAATGACTATAAATAAATATTTTTCGTTGAATATGCGATGAGCGATAGGTTTATCGTTTATGTGATTCAAACCCTAGATGTTAATCTACACCTTCACCTTCAAATATTTCTTTATTACTATGCATCTGTTGGTCGTTATTGAATTATTATTATTGGGTATCCAAGTGACAATGAGATAACATCGACATCATTAATTTCATGACTTCATTGTTCCTCTAGAGTTGAATTGCTAGACTTGTGTGAAGTTTTGTTTGTGTGGAGATTTCCGCACAAGCAAATCTCTAGACATTGCTAGTCCTTTATTTGAGGAATAGTGATATTTGTTCCAAAATTTTATTTTTTGGTTCTATTGTAATTGTGCTAACCACTTTATTTATGTCATATTGAGCAATTAAATTATGGTAGACACATTATGGAAGGCGATCTGGAAATATCCATCACCAAGTGACAATGAGATAACAGCCACTCCATCAAGTCAATTTGTTCATTATTCCGTTAGAGTTGAACTATTAAGCTTGTGTGGACATTTTCTTGTGTAGATATTTCATTGTGCATAAAGCTCCACACATTATAAAACAACCAACCTACATGGAGCATTCCCTCATGTACAAGTTCTAGCCATGGCTTCTATCACACAACCTTCACATTCCAATAATTCAATGCTTAGATTACAACACTTAGCACTTCTTTCACGGCTCCATGACTTCTTTCACACCCACACACTCCAACTTTATACGAATTTCAACACTGGTTTGCAACAACACTTTCTCAATAGTCAACTCTCTCATAATATTTCATATTTATTTAACTCAATTTTTCCTCCATTTCTATCCACAACGAAAGCACTATATATTGGATCAATGGCTCATACACCAACGAAGCAAAATACAAAGTGGCCAGTTATTACACCGATGGCTTATGTACCGGGAGAGGAGATGACAAAGTTGTTGGAAAAGCGGAGGAGGAAATGCACAAAATTTCAGACACAAACAATAACATGAGCTGCGACTCTTCTATTGATTACACAAACTTTATGATTACAATAAACCCAACTACGGGTTTCTATGAATATAATTTATATAAAAATAATATAAATATAGTAATGATTAATTAGTAGTTAGCACTAGAGAGACATGTCTAATGGGACATGACTGATCCAGGTAGATATTGGTGGCCACCTGCCAAGTCCACTTGGAACCCCACCATTGTTTCTTTTAGCTTTTCAATTTCCTTAATTGTAGCATAGTTTACTATTTTTAGCAGTTTTTTAGGTCTTGAACTTCCAGAGCCATTTTGAGGCCTTAAATGACGTTTTTTGGGAAACCTGGGAGCAACATGGGTCCATGGACTGATGTTCCTCTTCCAAAAGTTTTAGTTCTCGGATAGATATTTCTAATGAGATATTGTGCGCATCAAACGGAGATCATATGCCAAAGTTACGACCTCGGGAAGTTGATGTACCAATTTACCCAAACGAGGCCCACAGTTTGACGTTTCATCTTCTAGGGTTAGGTTTTTGGATGTTTAGGGTTTTCCATTGTTTCTCAACAATAAATAGGCCTTCGAGCCTCATTGTAACAGAGTTTAGAGGCATGTAGCCGCCATATCGCTTCTCAGAGATAAGCTACCATCACCCTAGCTAGTTTATCTCCATTTATATTTGTAAGCATATTTTAGTATTTTACAGTAATGAAATGAAGTATTATTTCTGCTGCATCTCTATATGTATGGTTATATCTGTAATTTTTTGCATTCCTCTTTAAATCTAGATCAGTGGTATCATAGGGGTTTGCTCTTTCTCTATCTCTCTTTGCATGTCCCCAATGAGGTTGGGATATAAGGAGTTAGGGCTTGAACTGGTCGAATCTTTACAAGACCAGCCTCGCAAATCTCGACTACCTCCCATGGCAGCTGGAAAGAAGGACGAGGGGGCAGGAGATCCTATCAAAATATTGCTCAAAGAGGCCCTTGAGCGACAAAGGAACGCGATAATGGACAACTTTGCCCAGATCCTTTAGAGGCTACATAGGGGCGACACATTTACTTCTAGCAGCTACTCTGGCAGTGTCACACCCTTTAAGGTACAAGTTAACTTTGACATTCACATATTTGAAGGAGATAGATGCAAACGCTGTAGATAAATGGTTAAATCTACTAGAAGGGTATTTTTCTATTAATGATTTTTCTGGCCGGGAAAAGATTACTTTCGCTTTTCTGAAATCCACCCCCCACATCAAGGACTAGTGAGAAATCTATTGTGGGCTGAAGGATGAAAGTACGGCCTCACTGTTTTTAGCCACACCCACTTGGAATTCATTCTGGACTGCCATCAATAAGCAGTACTACCCTGTCAGAAGTTATGAGGATCAATACATAAAGTGGACTATGTTGCAGCATGGAAGGGACCAAGACATGCTAGATTTTACCAATATTTTCCATACCCTTCGCACAAAGTTTAGTATCAAGGATTTGAAGCAGCATTTGGTACTCAAATACCACGGTTGCCTGCACAAGTACATCTAGGAAGAAATAGAATTCCTGAACATCTCCTCGCTTGGCACGACATACGGATATTCCATTAAGATCGAGCAAAAGTTTAAACAGAAGAAGCGAGACTTTAGATCTGTGAATCCAAAGAAAGGGAAAGGTGCCCCCAAACCATAAAACAAAGGACAAATCCAAGGCGGGGTGGCCTAAGAAGCCTGCCAAAGCTGCAAGAAAAGAACAACATCATGAAGTCAAAAAAGGACACGAGAAAGTGGTGTGAGTTCCATAAGAGCTCCACCCACAACACAAGTGAGTGTCGGGCCAAGCAGTCACTAGTGATCGAGCTAAAGGTTTCAGAATCAGATGCATGTTCCGACTCTGAGTCAGAACCCGACAAGGGGAATGACAAAGGGAAGTAGATTATTGATGCGGAGCCCAACGCCACTGTTGCCACCACAAATATCTAGAAGGATGAACCCGAAGATCTAAAGGAGGAGGAGCATCTCTTCCACTCCCAGATGTGGGTAAAGGGCTCCTCACTACAGTTCATTGTTGATAGCGGAAGCTAAAAGAACCTCATTTCGATAGAGGTCGTAATGCGTCTGGGCTTACCGACCACAACACATCCACAACTGTATACCATCGGGTGGCTTCACCAAGGACAGAATCTTCGCACGAGCTAGCAGCGTTTCCTTCCAGGTAACATCAAGCCCTTCATGGTTGAGGTATTGTGTGACATTGCTCCCCTTCATGTTTGGGATGTATTATTAGGACAACCATACTTGTGGATGCGATATGTTGTGTATGAATCAAGGCCCCATACTGTTATTGTTACTTTGGGAAATAAATTGTACAGGATACCGGAGGTAGCACCGCCTACCGCCATCTCTTTGGTTACTGCAAAACAATGCAGTAAGCTCATTTCCAAAAACGGGAAATTTGTTTTCCTGATGATATGCCCTCAAGGAAAGAAGAAGACGATGGCCACGACCTCCAAACAAGGCCCTCTTCACGACAACTACAGATGGAGAAGGTCGTGGAGGAGTACGAGGACATCTTCACCTTCCTCGCAGGGGTTCCTCTGCACTGTCAGGTCAAGCACTTCATCGATATGACTCAGGTGTTCTGTTGCCCAATGGACCAATCTATCGGCACTCTATTCTAGAGAATGATGAAATCAAGAGGCAGATTCAGGAGCTGCTGCAGAAAGTTCACATTCGTTCAAGTTCATCGCCTTGTGGGAGCTCGATCGTGTTGGTACAAAAGAAGGATGGGACTTGGAGACTCTGTATTGACTATTGGGCGTTGAACAAGATCACTATCCATAATAGGTACCCGATCCCATGGATTGATGACCTCCTGGACCAACTGAAGGGGGAAAAATATTTCAACAAGATTGATTTGAAGTCAGGATATCACCAGGTATCAATCGAACCCTCCGATGTGTGGAAGATTGCCTTTAAAGCCAAGGAGGGTCTTTTCAAATGGTTGGTTATGCTTTTCGGATTGACGAATGCTCCTACAACCTTCATGAGGCTAATGGATGAAATCTTGTGGCCATTCACCAACTCATTTGTAGTTGCATACTTGGATGATATCCTAATCTTCAGCTAGAGTTGGGAAGATCACCTCCACCACATCCGTCAGGTTTTCCAAACGTTGCGGCAACACAAGTTATGTGCCAATTTGGAGAAATGCACTTTTGGCATGACCGAGGTTCAGTATCTAGGATACATTATTGATGAACGGGGGTGCATGTGGATCTAGCCAAGATCCAAGTGATTCAAGATTGGCCATCTCCAACCACTATGATAGAGCTCCGCAACTTTCTCGATCTTGCCAACTTCTACCACAGGTTCGTGTTGGGATTTTCTCATATCACTTGGCCCTTGATTCAAGTCACCAAGGGAGGAGTGAAAGCAAAATTCTTTTGGTCTGAATCTCAACAGAAGGAATTCACAGAGTTGAAATATCGCCTCTTCTTGGCACTAGTGCTCGCATTACTAGACTTGCAACAACCATTTGAGGTTGAGACAGATGCCTCTAACTATGCTATTGGGACGGTCCTTACTCAACATAGGAATCCAATGGCATATCATAGTGAGACACTTTCAGACACATTCTAGAAGTATCCCACTTATGACAAAGAGATGAATTCAATTGTGCAAGTCTGCTGACAATGGAAGCATTACATTTTGGGGAAGGAAACGGTCATCCACACAGACCACCGACCCCTGCAGTTCATACAGACCCAAGGGAAATTGCAGAATGATCGCCATCAGAAGTGGTCCACATACCTGCAACAGTTCCATTTGAATATCAAGTATAAGAAGGGCAACACCAATAATATTTCAGATTGCCTCAGTCGACCACTGATCATGGCATTAACCACCGTGCCCAACTCTTGTGGGCATGAGACTTCTGATTGGCAACTTCTCTACAAAAGCGACCCAAAATTCTACCACACATACCAGACACTCTTGGAGGGTTAGCATGTTCGATATTTTCACCTCCAGGATGCCCTGTTATGCCATCTGGGTCACATTTGTGTTCCTTCAAGTGAGTGTGTCAAGATGATTTGGGAGGCACACTACAGTCAGGCTGCTAGGCATTTCGGGGTCCAAAAAATGGTGGCAGTACTGCAAAAGTATTTCTATTGGCCAATTTTTCAATAGGATGTCAGGAAGTACATTAGATCATGCACTGCATGTGCCATTGCCAAACCGACCATCAAGAAGCAAGGCCTCTATACCCTGCTACCTACCCCTAGTCGACTTTGAGAATCCATCTCCATGGATTACATGTCAGGCCTTCCTTCCACTAAGCATGGAAATGACTGCGTTTTTATGGTCGTCGACAGGTTCTCGAAGATGGCCATTATGGCGGCCTACAAGAAGAATATCACAACAGAAGCCACTGCTAAACTCTTCGTTGAACGAGTGTGGGTACAGTTTGAAATCCCACAGTGTATCATCTCTGATCGGGACAGCAGGTTCCTCAGTACATTTTGGTCTAGTCTCTGGTCGATGCTGGACACCAAACTCACTAAGTCCACAACCTTCCATCCTCAAACTGATGGCTAGACAGAGGTTGTCAACAAGATGATTGTACACATTCTACACAAGTACAACTCAAAGCATCCACACACATGGGACAAGAGCCTACCCTATGTTCAACATAGCTACAACCGGGCTGTCCACAGCTCGACTGGCCACAACCATTTTCAAGTGGGCTTGGGATTCTAGCCACTATGTCCCATTGATGTGGCCATACCATTTGCAGCTACTCACGTAGATTCAGCTCATGTCCAGTCTGAAATAGATAAGGTAAACAGCTTCATTGAACACATCCAACATATTCGCCAGCAGGTCCATGACATTCTGGAGAAATCAAATGCCAGGTACAAGCAACGACATGATCAACATCGGGTGCCACACAAGTTTTAGGTGGCCGACAAAGTCTGGTTATATTTGTAAAATGAATGCCTTATTGGAGCTTATCGGAAACTCATACCACTCCAATATGGTCCTTACACCATTAATAAGGTTGTGGGAGACAATGCATTTGAGCTCAACATTCCCCCATTCCTTGGCCTGCACCCAGTGTTCAATGTGGACCTCCTTCGGTGATATTTTCCACCATTACTAGACACATCCGACATTGCAGAACAACTCACACCCACAGAGTTAAATCCAGATTGCAAGATATAAGCTTCAACTGATCTGATCATGGACACATAAATCAAGTACACTTGCTAGCAGAATATCCAACTGTATCGAGTTTTCAAAGCAGGTCAACTCCTTCACCAGGGCAAGTGACTCACCAGGGAACAAGCTCAGCAGAAGTTTCCTCATTTCATGGAGGAATTCAACGTAATGGGGATCACTGCTTCCTAAAGGGGGAGGAATGAACTAGGTGAATATTGGTGGCCACTCGCCAAGTCCACTTGAATCCCCACCATTATTTCTTTCAGTTTTTCAGTTTCCTTAATTGTAACACAATTTACTATTTTTAACAGTTTTTCGGGTCTTGAACTTCTGGAGCCGTTTTGAGGCCCTAAATGAATTTTTTTGGAGAAACTCGGAGCAAATTTGATAGGTCCATGAGTTTCTTTTTCCAAAGTTGTAGTTCTCGAATAGATCTTTCTAACGAGATATTGTGCGCGCCAAATGGAGATCGTATGCCAAAGTTACAACTCCAGGAAGCTGATGTACCAATTTACCCAAACGGGGCACATAGTTTAGCGTTTCATCTTCTAGCGTTAATTTTTTTGATGTTTAGGGTTTTCTATTGTTTCTCAACAATAAATAGGCCTTTGAGCTTCATTGTAACAGAGTTCAAAGACATGTAGCCGCCACATCTCTTCTCAGAGATAAGCTACCATCGCGCTAGCTAGTTTATTTCCATTTATGTTTGTAAGCGTATTTCAGTATTTTACGGTAATGAAATGAAGTATTATTTTTGCTGCATCTCTATATGTATGGTAATATCTGTAATTTGCTGTATTCCTATTTGAATCCGGATCAATGACCTCCCATGAACAAGCACCTATCTAAATATATAAGCGAGCCTCATTTGTAACAATCATACATCTTTTTACATTCAACAATTCCTATATAATATATTGTTGTCCTATCATGGATATTTATACATTTCATATCTTCTGAACTAGTTTATCGCGTATACAAACTTTGTTCGTTACATTGGTATTAGAATTGTTCGATCTTTTGGCCACTCAACCATTGCAGAGAGTCAATTTGATCTAGCTTTTGGCCACCAACTTTCCACAAACTTCTTGTCATTGTGATTGAAATGTTTCTCTATATTGTTTCTAGAGATTTTTTTTTTCACTATTAGAGCCTTGGCCATTAAAAAAAAAGAATACCAAAAAAATAGAGAAAAAAAAGCACAAGAAAGAAAGAAAATAAGTAAATATTTAAAAGCTCAAAAAAAATATAAATGATATATTAGATAAGAAAATAAATTAAAAATATAGAGAAAAAAATAAAAAAAATAGAAACACAAAAATATATAAAAATCAAATAAAAACAGAGTCTTTAAATAAAAAATAAAACTAAAATTAGAAATTAAAAAAGTATGCGGAAATCCAAGCGCTACCGCCGTCCAAGTTGCCGCCATCTCCCCGGCGACCACTCGACATACAATCCTAGCTGCCTTTGCAGCTGCAGTCTGAGAAGTTGCCAAATCCGCCTCGACCCTGTAGGGGATTTTTCTGGTAAAATCCCAAAAACAGAAAAAAATATACTTGCACATAGAGTCAATGCTCTGTTTCTCCACAGGAATTTTAACACAGCGGAAACATCAAAAAATATTCTGAGCAGCAGACAGAGTTCATACACAAAGGATTTCTATTCGTAAAAGGATTGTTTTTACAGATTATAATCTTCCTCTCTCATAGAGGGATTCACCAATTACAATTCACTGCAGTGTGAAAATTACATATATATTTCTCGCGCTGCTACGTGGATCCTTTTTCATAAAGAAAACATCACATACGCACTGCTGTGCCTCCCTTCTCTAATTCTACAACAACCAAAAAAAATTACATATATATATGACTACAAAAGAAATTACTTACATCCGTGTTTCCATGCTTCCGTAAAAGAAAACAATAAAAATTAAATGCTTTTACTGGCTTTTACTTGTGCCCATACTCCCACTGATAAGAAATTAAAAACTTCATCAAAGACTTACCAACCCACAATAAATTTGCATTTACTGATTTACTGACATAAACGGTGGTAAAGAAACTTTAACTTCACGTCAAATTTATTTGCAGCAGGCCTGTACTTCAATCAGTATTCAAATTTGGCTTTGGGAGCCCATCGGGTCCAGAATTCATCGCATAGCATGCACTTATGAAAAATTGTGCACCCTTGGTTTCCCCGATTGCGAAAATACTGTGGACCCGATAATTTATCAAAAAAAATTAATACCATTGTCGGGTCCGGCCCATCGGCGATTTCTCATTTGTAAAAAGTTATGTTCCACTAAAAATGCCGATAGCGATACGCCAATGCGATATCGGCGATCGCTTATCGCAAACATAAAAGAAACTTTATAATTCCCGCTGCCATTTCGCCAATGCAATATCGGCCTATCACTCATCGCTGAGGTCGCTCATCGCTGAAGTCGCACATCGCTGAATCGCTGGGCTGCTGCACTTCCTCACCTGATGTGCAGTTGAAATTACGCTTTCAACACTCCCCTTTAATTTCAACTGTTGGACATTCAATCATACCCAAACATTTCCTCAAAAATTCAAAGCTTTTCTAATCCAATGGCTTTTTCAAAATGTCTGCTACCTGTTCCTGAGTCCTGCAATGTTGTAAAATGATTTCTCCATTACTTACCAATTCTCTGATATAATGAAACCTTGTGTCGATGTGTTTCATTCTCTTATGAAACACTGAATTCTTTGATAATGCAATAGCTGAGCTATTGTCACAAAAAATAACTGTTGCTTTTGCTTGCTCTCGGTCTAAGCTCCTCAACATTCTTCTCATCCACACTGCTTGGCATGCTGCTGTTGTAGCTGCCACATATTCAGTCTCTACTGTAGACAATGCTACAATGGACTGCTTCTTAGAAGCCCACGAAATGGCTCCTGAACCCATGTGAAAAACATAACCGGAAGTGCTTTTCCGGTCATCTATACATCCAGCCCAATCACTATCGGTGTAGCCAACTAAATATGAACATTCTGAAACATTATATAAGATGCCAAAACTCTTAGTACCTTTAACATACCTCAGAATCCTCTTTGCTGCTTGCCAATGTGCTTCCTTTGGCCTCTCCATGAATCTGGAAATTAAACTAACAGCAAACATAATATCAGGCCTAGTTGCTGTTAAATACATGAGGCTGCCCACTATGCTCTTATATAAGCTAGGATCAAAATCCTTGTTGCTGTCCTCTTTGCTGAGTTTTAATCCCATTACTGTGGGAGTGATTGCTGCCTTGCACTCTTGCATATTAAATCTGCCCAACACTTCATTTACATATCTTGTTTGAGAGATAAAAATTCCATTTTCATTTTGATCTACTATTCCTAAGAAGTATCTCAGCAAACCCATGTCAATCATTTCAAATTCCTCTTTCATGACTGTTTTGAAATTTTCAATGAGGTAGTCATCATTACCTGTAAAAATCACATCATCAACATATAAGACAACAATTAGCAATTTACCATCTTTTTCTTTGATGTAGACTGTGGGTTCTCCCTCACACTTGTCAAATCCATTCTCCAGTAGATAGGAATCTATCCTACTGTACCATGCTCTTGGCACTTGCTTTAGCCCATAAAGAGCTTTCTTCAATTTGCACACTTTGTGCTCTTCACCTTTCTTCTCATAGCCTAGAGGTTGTTCAATGTAAACCTCTTCCATTAACACTCCATTCAAGAACGCTGACTTCACATCCATTTGGTAAACTTTCCACTTGTTTTGTGTTGCTATGGATAGCACTGCTCTCACGATTTCCATTCTTGCAACCGGTGCGAAAGTTTCCTCATAATCTCTCCCATACTGCTGCTTGTACCCTTTGACAACCAGCGTTGCCTTGTGTCTTTCTATCTTGCCTTCAGCATTGCACTTGGTCTTATAGACCCATTTAACTCCAATGACTTCTTTACCTTTTGGTAGCTCAACCAAATCCCATGTTTTGTTTCTCTCTATGGCATTCATTTTCTCATCCATAGCTTCTATCCATTTCTTATCTTTAATTGCATC
>APFE030913472.1:0-21439 GCA_000404065.3 Pinus taeda
GGACTCAAATGCCCATAATCATATCCAGCATATCTAATGCCCCGGCTCAGGATGAGCGGGCAAGTAAGTCACTATCGCATTGGCCACACGCCGAAAAGTGTGAACCCAGTCACGTGGCATGCCGACCACATGACGATGCATATCCTCCAGAAGGTCCTCTATAGCAGCCATCGGTACTCGACAGCTCAGTCTAGTCAAGTGTTGCTGGACGTTGTGTAGAGTCCTCTCCGTCTCAGCAGCCGCCTCTTCGGCTCCTCAACCGCGTCGTCTGTGCTGCGGGAGTCCATCTAGCCGCACTGGCCCAATATCTGGATCATGATCATCATATCAATCATTTTAATCTCATAAAAAAATATATATTTTTCAAATTGCATCATTATATTTGAAAAATCCAAAAAAAATCTTAAAATCAAAAATTCTTACCGATCTCGCCCCATGCTGCATCTAGCGTAATTCTAGATCAGGATCTCCTCGGAAGTCCAGCCCAGAATAGGGGTAGTCGTCTACGGCCATGATCTGTTGATCCCACCAGGTGAAGAAATCATCGTCAAAAGCAGTCCTAGGAACCTCCCCACCCCCCAGACGTTTCATCAGATCAGCCCACCGACCCATACGTGGATCGCGTGGGGTGCTGATGGAAACTTCTACCCTGGGTCGGAGTGCGGGAATCCTCTCGAAGAAGAAGGTGCACAGAATAGTTCCATAACCAAAATTTTTTGTCTGTCCCCTCTTAATGGAAGTGAGCTGGCTCTTCATGCTAGCCAGAAGAGGATTACACCAGTCAAACACTGTGTTGAGACAACCCACTGCCACACTCATGTTGAGTCGTGACGCCTGATGCAGTGAGGATGATCCATTCACTCGAGCTATGGTGAACAGGATGATTCTTAGTGATAAACTCTCCACATGTGCAATGGAGATCTCGCTCCCAACTTTCTTGGGATATCCTGGGCAGTATATCTGTACATAGTCCTCTATGGTGAGGCTACTCCGCGTTCTGCCCCGGGACTGTACTACCTCTCCCCTTCGGGAAAGGCCTGTGATAAAATATATATCCTCCACTTCCACTCTGAGTGGCATCTGATCTATCATAAAAGCTTCCTCATCGACATCCCAATAACCAATGAGCAATTCAAGCATTCGCACATTGGCTTTCATGTTCGGCAGTTTGAAGAATTTGAGCAAGCCGCATCCTCGTAAAGCATCTAAGGCTTAAGGATCATTCATAACCTCATTATCAACCGCTACATGTTCCCTTTCATGCCATGTGATCGGAATCCTGAAAAGAAATTGAGGTTTCAACCATTAGTTTTCATTTAAATTAGCTCGCGGCGTATACGCGGGTTACTGTATACACAGTCGCGTATAGGGCCTGTGTGTACGTGGGTTCCATATTATCAACCCGCGTATACGCCGCGGCGAACTTTTAGTCAATAGTTCAATGGAGAAACATCAATGGAAAAACTTAAAATTAATCACAATGCATTGCAAGCTAAGTGTAAGGGTTACCTGGAAGATTTTATGGAATTTGAACGGTCAAAATCAATGCACGAAGAATTTGCTCCTTTTGCTCCAAATATTTGCTCTCCAAGTTGAACGGTAACAATGGTAAGTCCAAAATCCTATTTATAAGTTTTGAAAATGATTTTTTTTTTCAAGATTTCATTTTGATTGGTTTCATGTGACTTTTAACTTGGGATCTTGGAGTGTCGAGATTGGTTTGCTTTTCAGGACATTTTGGACATTTTTCGACTTTTTCGAGACGGTTCCATGACTGCTGACCCGTCATGGCAGGTATCATTTTTTCACTAGCATATAGGTTAGGGACATCACTGTTCCGTTGCATTATGCATACTAGCTTCCATCAATCGATACATCTTCCATAGGGTCGATCCCATCGTGTTATGGTTCGTAAGCCATCTTCACTCACCGATTTTTTAAATCATGACACGATGGTAGAGCCATCCTTTACATGGGCATCGTAGTTAGCACCTCACTGACATTTTTTGCCCATGTTGCTTCAATTTGAGTAGGATCGGGAGTCCTCTGTAGTCCCGCCATGACTTATGCGTTGAAGACTCATTCCTCTTAGCTTCTTCGCTTTGTTCTGGCCTTATACCCTAGAGGCTCCTTTGTGTTGAGTTGTACTGCTGCATTGCATATTGACCATTTGCACCTTTTGGCCTAGATTCGACTTCACTTGGACTCGTGTTTAAGCCAACTTTTGACCATGACGACTGAAAAAATCAACCTTGTATACCTTTGACTTCTGCAACTTGACACACCTTCACCCGTGGAAAGAACATACCTTTGAGTGTCACTGACCAGTTTTCGCCTCCCTGCATTGAGCATAGGAATGTTACCCTCCCAGGAACTAGATCATCTGTTTCATCGACACTCGTTCTTTCCACTATACCATAGCATTCTTTTATTATTTTTCGATCTTAACAGAAAAAGACAAAAAAAATAAATATTCCAAAAAGAGCGGGAATGGGCCAGTATTTCCATCTATTATTGGCAGCTAGAGTCAGTCATGTCGCCCTTGAACAAAGCACTCAAAACAAAGTCTCCTCCGCTTGGGTGGGATTTAGTTTGACTTAGGTATGCCTCAACCTTTGTTATTGAGTCAGTCCTCCCCCGATTGGTTATCTCTTCCAATCATATGGAGGGTTCGTTCGTGCCTCCTACATGACGAACTTATACAGATTCATCATATGCTGCCATAGTCACATTGAGTCGTGCTTTTGTTCAAGGGAAGTTAGCCTGACTCGACCTCTCTCCGGTGTCTCTTGACTCATTTTTCAGTCGGCCATCCCAGTTGTCAGTGTCATGTCTATCATCACATCAGTTATATTGGTCCTTTACTCGTGCCGGTTTGAGAAGGTCCCCATTGACTTTCATTGCTGGCGGGGTCCTTGTCCTTATCGACGACGACATATTGCTCTGAGGGCAGGCCTAGAGCTGCATCCTGGCCCTATTTTCATTATTGATAGGTTACCTTGTGCTCAGCATCGATCAATATCATGGGTCTTTGACTCAGTGGTTTTCCTTGTGTTCGACGTCAACTTACATTATCACACATTGGGATTCGTGCAGTACCTTGGTTTCCATTTGACCCTATTGGTGGATACCTCGCCTCTGTGTCAGCTTTCATTATTGGTTGGTTCAGAGGGTTTCTGTCGTGTGCTAGCTACATCTTGTGTACGCCGGAAACTTACTTCGGTTCGGTTACTACATCTTTTTTCGTCCGATTCCTTCCACATTATTGGCCTACGGGTTACACTCGCGCTAGATTGATGAAGGATGCCTTAATGCCTTCCTTCTAGCGGATCTTTCCCCATTGACTCCGGCTCATTACTCCGGGGCAAAGATCTAGAGTCCATTTGGTAGTACCTTGGGGTTTGTAGTCATTAGTGGCAGATCCTTTGCTATCGACAGTGGGAAACCATCATTTTCTCCTGATCGATAGATTCTTACAGGTTTTCGACTTCAGCTCATTTATTCGCACTTGTTAGTTTGTACTGGGTACCTTGACACTCATTATCATTATCGGTGATTAGTCTCGCGTTTGTTAACGGTATACATCAATGACTGGTAATCAAACGATTTCTCACATGGTCGACTTCAGATCATTTATTCCCATGGTGTAGAAATGTACCACGACGGTTGGTGAAGACCTCAGGTTGTATTGGCATTTATTGGTTCACTTGACAGTTTCTCCTGTTGCTGCTAGTTGATACCACTCCATTTTATATGTTGCAGTCACTCATGGCGAAATTCTGACACCTGAGTTTGCAGTGTAGTGCCATCCTTTTCCATCATGTTCAGTTGGTACCTTTTGGGATCAGTATTTGATATCAGTGATCTGTTGTATCTTTCAGCATCATTGACAGTTTTATATGTGATATTCAGACATGTACTTGTTCGATCACGATCAGATGATCCATTATGTATTTTCCAGTCATTTATACTTGTATACTTAGTGGATCCACTTGTACTTGATATGCGGACATGCTTTGCTTTCTCTGAGCATGGGTATTCCCGCCTCAGATGGTGTTTATTTTTGATCTTCTTTTGTGGCTTGACAGGCTGAATTCTGGTGAAGTACTCCTCGGTCTTTGGCAGATTTCCTTTCCATGTACTTACTTAATATATTTCGGCCATCATGTACCCGTTCTGACCTCATATATTAGGGGGCATCTGTTATAGCTCCAAATCTCACTATTATGGTTTGTGATGCTACACTCATGGCCTAGGGCAACCCCTCCTTCCAGACCTGGTCCAAAATCTAAAAAACAGTGTTTTATTCCTTGTACGCGACATTGCCCCGAGTTAAACGCATGTATACGCGGGTTCATATATACCCAACCCGCGTATATGTATTAAAGCACTTAAAAAAATATAAAACTCCTTATTTTCGAGAGGAGATGTAGGTTTTACCTGTGATTCACCTGTTGAGTGCCGATGGCCTCAACTGTTCCCAACCAATTCCTAACTAAAAAACTACTTTGGAATGGTATAAAAAAACACTCAAAGGGAAGGCCTAAAGGAGGAGAGAAGAGAGAGAAAGGTTACATTATACTGAGATTTTCCCCCTGATCAGGTCTGAAGACCCTTGTGCCTTCTGCACTTCCCCCATTTGTACAGGAAACCCTTGTTTCCTTGTGATTTGATGTTCATCCCTTGCATCATGGAGTGAGTCTTGGAAGGAGATATGCTAGAGGTTTGAGTCGGGACGGATCCAGAAGGAGGCTATTCTTGGAGCCTGCAAAGGTTGCTCAGGTGATATTACTCTTTTTTTACTTTCTATTTGTCTATAATAAAGAAACATGTCTTGATTCCTGATATGCTTCTTCTTTATGTTTATGATGTTCATATTTGAATTTCATGTATGAATGGATGTCTAAAAGTTCATAACTAACTTCCTTCTTGTATAACATAAAGATGATTTTTGTATAAATCTTTGTCCATATACTGCTGCATTCTTTGGAATTGTTGGTTTTGCAGGGCAAAGGAGCGAAAGGGACGTGAAGAAGGGTTTGGACCCTTGAGGAACTACCCGAACGTGGGACTTGAGGTACGTCCTTCTTACTTTAGAGTTAGCTTTTTCTAGCATAATGGCTATGTGTGTGCATGTTTCTTTGTTTAGACAACTTTTAGTCTGCTAGGGTTCCACCCAAAAGCCCTAGGGGATAAAATCCCTCAACATTGAGAAGAGCCATACTGGCAGGCCAACTGTTAGTCCTGGGAGGGACAATGTGGCCATTTGAGGTGCACCAACATCTCCCTAAGAGGAGAAAGGACTAGGATTTCCCCCAAGGGGAAATCCTTGATTGGTGGACTCCATTTTCTCAACTTAAGACCAACGAGGGAACAGTGACATTATTTCGATTGAAATAAATTTTATGACACTTTGACACAACTTGCTTTTTCAATTTTTAAGAGTCGAGAAAAAGCTAAAGATGACTATAGTCACCTTCGATTTTTAATGAGCCTAAAGTGACAAGTGCTCAGATGGACCTTCTCTTTTAAGGAGTCTGAAAAGGAATGAAAGAGACTACTCTGGAAATCTAGACAGAGGGATTACCAAACCAATCGAAAAGCTGCAGAATACTTTTTAATGTACAACATTCAAGAATGCTGTGTTCAGCGCATTGCGATCCATAGGGCAGAAGACACAGCTTCCTAAGGATAAAGGATATAGCCTATTGTGGTCTCCCAATATATACTCGACAGTACGTGGGAGCACAAGTCCGTATTGGCACTTGTCATCTCAAAGAGGAGGAATCACCCAACCTATGACGAAAGTGATGGTACCAGGCTTTACAACGCCAGAATACGTCTCCAACCTAGACTTCTAAATGTTGTGTATTAGGTTCCAAAGCATTTTTATGTTCATTGAATTTATTTTAGAGTTGATCTTTCTTAAGAAGTTTGCCTTTAAGGTTCACCACGTGATGTAGATATACAATTCCTAAATATGTGATCTAAGATGATAAAAAGTCATTTACTCTTCTTTTTGCAATGAAAATCCTAGCTACTAAGGAAAGAGAAGAAACATTATTTCAACATAGAGCAGAGAGCACACACTAGATGCACTATCCTAAATCAATATCAACAAGTAGTCTAAATGCAAATGCACATGCATGTATTTGTTTTCTGCTTTCTTAATGTGTGAAAGACAAAAAGAGTGCTAAGTAAAAATATGAACTATCTTTTCTTTCAAAGCAACAATACTAACAATTTTCTTTTTAAAAGATGAAAGGAAGACAAGGACGACACTTTGCGATTTCAAATTGAAAACTACTTTTGACACTTGAAATACAATTAATTCAAATCAAATACAAGAGTAACAGTGTAATCGACCATCAAAAAGAGAAGGATTCTTTTCTTTGACTGAAAACGACACTTGCGACACTTTCAAATCAACATACGATAGTTCGATTAAGCTACTGTTTGCAAAAGAGAACTGTAAATGGCGAAAAATACATAAAAACTTTCACAATTATTTGTACAATGGAGGCTAAATAATGCAAAGGAGGGGAGTTTCAACAGTGGTATACTGATCGCAAACAGAAAAACTCCTGAATAAAGCTGAAGAGAGTGAAGAAAAACCAAAATCTAGAGGTAGAAACAGTCTTATCTGATTATCTCACCTACATCACACGGGAGGTGCAATGCATCTAGACTGTCAAAAAGAGATAGTGCGATGGTCCAGAGATGAGACTTTAACTTGGTTTTTGGTCATATTTTGCACTTTGTTTAGGGATTTAGGCTGAGTTAATGATAGTCAGTAAATACAAAACATAGGGGCTGATCTAATGAGGTTACTTGAGCCTCCACTAGGGGAGAAAATAGCTTGTTTGCTTGTTTCTAGTTTGTTTACTTTATAAACTACAGACGAAGCTTGAAGTTATGCCAGTTAGCCTTTGAACTGCTTTTTCTATGCAACCGCAAAGTAGATAAACGATGCTTCAGTCAATCACTGGGTTAGTTTATGAATTAAACATCTAACTTGCAAGCATCCTAAGTGCCCTGGTGGTGGCTCAGGTAACCTCATTAGATCATCCCCTATGCTTTGTATTTACTGACTATCATTAGCTTAGCCTAGATCCTTGAACTAAGCTACAAACTGTGACCAAAAACCAAGTTAAAGTCTCATCCCTAGACCATCAGACTGTCTCCTTTTGACAGTCTGGATGCATCGCACCTCCCGTGTGCAGTAGGTGAGATGATCAAATAATACTATTTTTGCCTCCAAATTTTGGTTTTTTCTTCATTGTCTTTAGCTTTATTCAGGAGTTTTGCTGACTGTGATCAATATGTCACTATTGAAACTCCCTTCCTTTGCATTATTCAACCTCCATTGTACAGAGAATTGTGAATGTTTTTATGTATTTTTCACCATTTACAGTTCTCCTTTACAAACAGTAGCTTAATCGAACTGTCGTCTCTTGATTTGAAAGTGTTGCAGGTGTCGTTTTTAGTCAAAGAAAAGAATCCTATTCTTCTTGATGGTCGATTACACTGTTACTCTTGTATTTGATTTGAATTAATGGTATTTAAAAGTGTCGAAAGCAGTTTTCAAATTGAAGTTGAAAGTGTCTCTCTTAGCCTTCCTTTCATTTTTTAAATTCGAAATCGTAAAGTGTCGTCTTAGCCTTCTTTTCATTTTTTGAATTCGAAATCGCAAAGTAGTTCCTTTCGTTTTTGAACTCGAAATCTTAAAATATCGTCTTAGTCTTCCTTTCGTTTTTTGAATTTGAAATCGCAAAGTGTCGTCTTCATCTTCCTTTCGCCTTTTGAAGAGAAAATTGTCAGTACTGTCACTTTGAGAGAAAATATAGTTTAGATTTGTACATAGCATTCTTTTTGTCATTCACACATTAAGAAAGCAGAAAACAAAAACATGCATGTGCATTTTCAAAAGGATTTTTCAATCACAGGTTTCCCTTTTTGATGCCTTATTTGAGTGGTTCAACCATCAGCAGATGGTTTATGGCGAGTGTCTATATGCTAAGATGGATTTCTTGGGTGACCTAGATTTGGTGCTACCAGCTGGCGAGCAGTGGGGTGTCATAGGTAAAAATCTCTTAGCATATCTCTGTTTATTGCTTTTATAATGTTCTTGTTCTTTCTAAAAGTTTACAAAAACTAATAAAAACTCATGTGCTCATGCAGATATCGGAGCAGTGTGACCAACAGTGCACCTGAGAGTAGTAGCTATCGTTCCAGCAGGAGAGGTTGTAGGGAGGGTTGTCCTTCGCGATCTAGATGTAGCCGAGACTCTTGTAGTGTTGCAGGATCAGATCGAGGGTCTCACCCTTGGTATTCTGGATATGAGGACCGACGAGCTGCCTCTGAGATTATAGCGACATACTACTGGCATGCGGAGCTGATGGACTAGGCTCTTACGCATGATTGCACAGGCGGTGACTTGTTATCACCAGCACGATTAGACTAGGGTGCCCCCTAGCATTTTTAGTTTTTGGGTCATATGACCGATTTTTTCTTGGACACAGAACACTATGTACAAAATATAAATAGTTATATATATTTTTGATAGTTTGTTCATATATATAACTATCAAAAATATGAACTACAGTTCCTCAGAAGCGATGGCGAACCAAGCGCTTTCCAACAGTTGAGGAAAGGATACTCACAGAAGCCCCTTCATCTATGATAGTACCGACCATGAAAATTTTGTAAGCTTGTACGATGATTCGGAATGGTACATTAGACGGTAGATGGGGTTTGCCTAGTAGATTCTAGTCGAAGGAAACAACTAGGTTGCTTGGAGGTGGGACAGAATAAACGGCCGAATACATCTCTGACGAACTTCCTTCCTGAGGTAAAAGAATTAGTAGATTACCCCCATGTTCATCAGAGTTTATGTTTATGAAGAAAATTTGAATAGTGTCGTTCTCATTCTCTTTGGTGACTGTATCATCTAAAAGTAGACCTTCTGAAGACAAGACTGGGTTGACTACTATCTCGACCTGTTGACTATGGTCTAGTGTGGACTCAGAGGGTTTATCTTCAATGATAGATGCTTCAACTGACCACAAAGGTGTGTCAGTCAGATTTTCAACTAGCGATGGACTCGGCAAGAGTTTCTTGTATCCAAGAGGGAGCCGCAACGGTGAAGTAGGATGGTTATCCAAGACTCTCTTAGCTTCATCTAGGAAGGGACAACAGTGGATGGCATGATCCCCTCGACAGAGTCTACAAGGAATTTTAGATCTTCCTTTTTGTCCAGTGACTTCGCTTTCACTAGTTGATGGTATACTTTCCACATGATCCTTAGACGTTGAGGACACCGGATTGTGCAAGTGGGGAGACCAGTCCCTCAAGATCCATGGGATGCAATGAAAATCTTGATGATAGTGGTCTCCTTTACAAATGACAGATGGAGATTTAGGTTTGGATGGTGTAGTGTGTGGATTTTCACCAGATGATGCAAGGTTGCCCCCTTTCGGCATTGGCTTCTTCTTCTTCTTCTCCTTCTCTTTCTTCTTCTTCTCAGTTACTTGGTTTCTAGTTTTACCAACTTTACCAAGCGAAGAGGAAGAGGGAGAGGTATAAATAATCGAAATAGAAGGTTGGGGGGGAACTTCAGTATCATTCGGTTGCTGATTTTATTTCTCAAGAATCATGGTGCTTTGAACGACAGAGGTCGAGAAGAGCCATACTGGTAGGCCAATTGTCAGTCCTGGAAGGGACAATGTGGCCATATGAGGTGCACCAACATCTCCCCAAGAGGAGAAGGGACTAGGATTTCCCCCGAGGGGAAACCCTTGATTGGTGGACTCCATTTTCTCAACCTAAGACCAACGAGGGAACAATGATGCTATTCTGATTAAAATAAACTTTATGACGCTTTGACACAACTTGTTTTTTCAATTTTTAAGAGTCGAGAAAAAGCTAAAGATGACTCTAGTTGCCTTCAATTTTTAATGAGCCTGAAGTGAAAAGTGCTCAAATGGACCTTTTCTTTTAAGGAATCTAAAAAGGAACTAAAGAGACTACTTTGGAAATCTAGACAGAGGGATTACCAAACCAATCGCAAAACTGCAGAATACATTTTATGTTATGACAATCAATATTCTTGAATGTTGTGTTCAGTGCAATGCGACCGATAGGGTTGTAGACAAGGCTTCCTAAGGATAAAGGATATAGCCTATTATGGTCTCCCAATATATATTCGACGGTACGTGGGAGCACAAGTCCATACTAGCACTTGTCGTCTCAAAGAGCAAGAATCACACAACCTATGATGAAAATGATAGTTTCTTGGCTTTACGACGCCATAATACGTCTCTGGCCTAGACTTCTAAATGTTGTGGGTTACGTTCCAAAGGTTTTTTATGTTCACTGAATTTATTTTACAGTTGATCTTTCTTAAGAAGTTTGCCTTTAAGGTTCACCGCATGATGTAGATATACAATTCCTAAATATGAAATCTAAGATGTTAAATAATTGTTTACTCTTCTTTTTGAAATGAAAATCCTACCTACTAAGGAAAGAGAAGTGAAATTCTTTCAACATAGAGCAGAGAGCACACGCTAGATGCACTATCCTAAATCAAAATCAACAAGCAGTCTAAATGCAAATGCACATGCATGTATTTGTTTTCCGATTTCTTAATGTGTGAATGACAAAAAGAATGCTAATTACAAATCTGAACTATGTTTTCTCTCAAAGTGATAGTACTGACAATTTTCTCTTCAAAAGACGAAAGGAAGACGAAGACGACACTTTGTGATTTCAAATTCAAAAAATGAAAGGAAGACTAAGATGATATTTTACGATTTCGAGTTCAAAAATGAAAGGAACTACTTTGTGATTTCAAATTCAAAAAATGAAAAGAAGGCTAAGACGATAATTTGTGATTTCAAATTTAAAAAATGAAAGGAAGGCTAAGAGTGACACTTTTAACTTCAATTTTAAAACTTCTTTCGACACTTTGAAATACTATTAATTCAAATCAAATACAAGAGTAATAGTGTAATCGACCATCAAAAAGAGTAGGATTCTTTTCTTTGATTGAAAATGACACTTGCGATACTTCCAAATTAAAAGATGACAGTTCGATTAAGCTACCTTTTTGTAAAGGAGAACTGTAAATGGAAAAAAATACATAAAAACATTGACAATTCTTTGTACAATGGAGGCTGAATAATGTAAAGGAATGGAGTTTCAACAGTGGTATACTGATCACAGACAACAAAACGCCTGAATAAAGATGAAAACAATGAAGAAAAAACCAAAATCTAGAGGCAGAAACACTATTATTTGATCATCACACCTGTAACACAGGGAAACAGGGATGCATCTCACCTACTGCACACGGGAGGTGCGATGCATCTAGACTGTCAAAGTGAGACAGTGTGATGGTCCAGGGACAAGACTTTAACTTGGTTGTTGGTCACAATTTGCAGCTTAGTTCAGGGATTTAGGCTGAGCTAATGATAGTCAGTAAATACAAAACATAGGGTCTGATCTAAGAGGTTACTTGAGCTACCACCAGGGCACTTAGGATGTTTACAAGTCAGATGTTTGATTCATAAACTAACTTGAAGATTGACTAAAGCAATGTTTATCTACTTTGTAGCATAACAAAAGCAGTTCGAAGGCTATCTGGCATAACTTCAAGCTCTGTCTGTAGTTTATAAAGTAAAAAAACTAGAAACAAGCAAACAAGCTATTCGCTCCCCAGTGGAGTCACCATTTTGTTATCAGGAAATCTAGTGTCCATTTTGAGCTGCTAGTCCCACTAAGACTGGTAGCTATCTTAGAAACAAATAAACTAAAGTTACATGTTTTCCTTTATGAGAAGTAGATGAGAGAGAAGCAGAGAGTACCAACCTCAGTCTTTCGCTTGGCCCCTTGCTTTTTTCCTCTCCCCTTTGACAAATCTTTGCCACTCCTTCCTCGCTTGTCCTGCTTCAAAGAACACCTGCAGAGTCAAAGCAACATAATACCATCAAGGCATAGAGATCTACAATCATAAACAATATAGGACCAGATATATATTGATCACACAAATGCATATATCAACTCAGACATACAAAAATATGGAGAAAAACTCAAATAGCTTTGTTGATAGAAAGAGTAGAAGAGAGGACTACGACCCATTGATCTGATCCAGCATTATCCTCCCAGCATGAAAGCCCTTCTTCACCTCATGAAAAGCTAGATCACCCAGCATTACGATGTTCCACAAAGAAACCAATAGCACTTCCTTACAAGATGCAAAATTCGAGCCTCTGGATCTCTAGGATGAGGGATCCATATATAGATGTTTGTAGGTGGGTGAGTCAGCTTCTTGGTTTTTGATTAGTTTGATTTCTCTTATAGTTCTCAATTACACTTGGAGGTTTCATGATCTCTTACTCATCCCTGGGCGAATTCAGAGAGGCAAGTGTCACAGGAGAAGTTTCTGGAAGATTCCGTGATCATCGACCTTGCAAACTGTCTCTGCCATTTGTCTACTCTCGCCCATCACACCCCATAGAAGGGATTTTCACTATGCATCGCACCTCTCATGTGATTTAGGTGGGATGCATCGTACTTTGACCATGGAGTAGGTGAGATGGTCTAGTTTTGACTAGTTCCGAGCAGTGTTTCATGGAGAACTACTGGGAGATGATGTAATCAGCTGACCTTGTTATTTTAGGGTATGAAACAACACTTTTAGGGACTTAGAAGCCCTTGGTTTATGGACATATAAGATTGGGGTTGCACTGCCCAAATATGTCTATAACAGTTTCCCCCTAAAGCATGAGGTCGTAAATCTCTTGATGTCGGGTGAAATGCTTTATCATGAAGATCCGAGGTTTTTCGTACTGGAAGGTGACCTATAATAAGATATAATACAATGCATTCTCTTCATAATATTTTCATGATCTAGTTGAGGCGGGAATTCCCATGCTCAACTTTATAAATTCATTTTCATGTAAGCAATACAGACAACTGTCTGTGTGGCAGACTGATGATTTTGGTAGAGCCATCATCCTTTGGCTTGGATGATTATCTGTGTAGCAATGATGTACATTTGATGTTTTTATTTTCTTGAATATATCACAGCCTGGATGGATGAAACTAGATATGGGGTCTTCAAACTCGTTCAATCTTCACCCAAAGTACAAGTCGATCCATGTGAAAAGATAATCTGAACTCGAACATGGAAAGACATCGCTTGATTACCAGCCAATGATGTAAGCTATTAACAGGCGCAAGAGGAATCACTGATAATGATGATGACGCTCAAGGTACTGCAGTACAATTCACGTGGTGTGAATACATGAGTCGATGTCAAAAACCACGCAAAATCTTTCGGTCGAAGGCCATTGATATAAACCTGTTGCCAGAAGTTAGAAACTTTCCATAAAAGAGCAGTTTTACTCGAAGTTCAAGCTCATTAAAAAATAAACCTAGTAATGAGCATATGTTCCACCAAAGTTTAAGCTCATTAAAGAATGAACCCACCTTTGGTAAATAACCATTGCAATCGCATTATCATCAGTTTTTGAGCCTTGGTCATGTTCTTGCCACCACCTCCACTCTGTTTTAGCTGATTATACGCCTCCATTTGATTATTTACCCTTTTTGAGGAACAACTGCAACGAGTGATCCTATTAGCCACCTTCTTTACACTGCCTTGATTGAAGAGTTCCAACCCTCACCTGGAACCAGCCGCTACCCAAAAACATCACTCGTTCCTTAAAAAATGAGTCTCCTTTAAGCTCTTTTCATTTGACTTGTAAAATATGAAAAGATTGCCAAGCAACTGGCCTCTCCAGCTCGTTAAAGCGATCAGAAGTGCTATCCCTCCTCTAGATTTTAATCTTTTTGGACCTGAGGGATCATTACACAAAAAGATCAAGTGTTTGTCTTGTTTGGCTCGTTAAAACTATCGAAAATTCATCCCTTTCATATTGTTTTATACTTTTTCGGACTTAAGGGATTATATTACGAAAAAGGAATATTGGAGTTTCCTTTCCAACTCTTTTCAGACTCTCTAAAATTGAAAAGGACTGAGTTATCTTTGTTGTTAAACTCGTTAAAACAATAGCAACAAAATTGTCCATGCAGACAAGAACGAATTTCATTGTGCTAGGCTCGTTAAAACATAGCGACGAGTTTGCCCGAATGGAAAATTATAGAACAAGCTTATGTTATCCTCCTCAAGCTTGACAAAAATAAAGAGGTACTGGTCAGAAATGACTGGGGAAAAATTAGGAAGAAAACTTGAAGAAACTTTATTGGTAGCAAGTCACTCTTGAACATGACACTTTCACTCCATCACCATTATTGAGTTGGGTTGGGTTATTCCCTTCACCGGTCATATCACCATTGGTCCACCGTACCATCCATCTTTGGGGTTAACGCTACCAATCCATTTTAGTGTTGCAGATATGTTCAAGAGAAGTCACTCAAAGAATTCACCAACCCAGCTTGTGTCTCATCCGCTGCAATACCTTCACCCTTCATTCTTTCATGACCGCCACCCTGAACCTTGTATCATCAGATCGTTTTCACGTCCACGAAATCATTTTCTCCATTCCGTGTCGTAGATGTGGGATTCATTAATGTCCTCCTACGACGAGTCACTTCTTGTCGACATCAGCTCATTATCCAAGAAGTCGACTTAGGAACAACCCTTTTAGTACTTTGAAGCTTGCATGCCTCAATGGCAAGTTTCTCACTTCTGGCAACAGGTTTACATTAATGGCCTTCGACCGAAAGATTTTGCGTGGTGTTCGACATCAAATCATGTATTTACACCACGTGAATTGTACTGCAGTACCTTGAGGGTCATTATCATTATTGGTGATTCCTCTCATGCCTATTAACAACTTACATCATTGGCTGGTAATCAGGGGATGTCTTTCCATGTTCGACGCCAGAATATATTTTCAGGGGACCTCGAATCTAGTTTCATCCATCCGGGCTGCGATATATTCAGGAAAATAAAGACATCAAATGTACATCATTGCTGCACAGATAATCATCCAAGCCAAAGGATGATGGCTCTACCAGAATCATCAGTCTACCACACAGACGGTTGTCTATCCTATGTACATGAAAATGAATTTATAAAGCTGAGCATGGGAATGCCTACCTCAACTAGATCATGAAAATATTATGAAGATAATGTATTGTATTGTATCTTATTACAGGTCACCTTCTAGTTTGAAAAACCTCGGATCCTCCTATAGTAAAAGAACTATCCTCATAATCCACCATATTTACAGTATTTGATAGAAAATCAAAAACTAAAGGATGATTAAGGTTGCTAGAATAATCTTCGTGGTAATCCAAAAGATGGGAACGATGGTGGTAATCTTCCCATGGTGCCTCTCCTATCATCATTAACTGAATGATTCCTTCGTCTGTAGGATGTACATGCGACCAAGGATCTAAAGAGGTGCCATATTCCTAAGACCTATCTATCCAAACACTCGATGAGCATTGATTTGGGTTTGCCCTGTAGGCCAAGAAAATTGATTGCTATAATATTTCTAAAATGGCGATGATCCATGCTGACAAAATGTTCAGGAATCTTCTGAATCTTTTAGATATAGAAGATATCATATTGCAGGTTTCCACCGTGGCCACTTCCACTAGATTACTCGGAGGCGGTAGGGTGAAAGTACCCATTAAGGCAGGGTCTTTTAGGAGGCCTACTCCGACATTTTGAAGCATTTGAGAGCTTCCGTGGATCATCGAGATGCTTCCCGTAACTTGTGAAATGTTGGGGAGAACGGTTTGTTGGTCGATGATTGTAATTCCTCCTTGAAAAGGAAATGCAATCTTTCTGAAGTATGTTGACACAACTATAGCCATATCATAAATCCAGGGCCTTCCCAATAGGATATTGTAATTGAGGTTTCCATCGGTAACTTCGACGTCAATTTCTACTGTTTTTCCCCCCAGTTCAACTTGCAAGTTACTTAAAATCCCATACGGGGTGTATGTTCATCCATCGAATGCTTTTAATGTCGTTGACGATCCTGATAAGGGTGGTGAGCCTAAAGTTTTCTAGCAACTCATTGACACAATGCATGTAGATACGCCCTCATCAATAATTGTTTGATGAACAATTTTGTTGAGGGCTTTCACTTGAATGAGAAAAGCGAGTTGAGCTGCTAACTGAGGTTCGTATCCTTTATGATTAAAGGCCACAAGATTGGCATCTGTTGGGTCAATCTCACCTATTGCTGATAATAGAGCTTGCTTTTGGGAGGGGCAATTTTATAGTACTTCAAGTGTTGACATAGCAGATGACGATTGGGCCAGGTCCTCTACTATATTATAATTCTGTGCTACTCTGGCACGAGGATTAAATGTCGATTTGTGTACTACTCCCTTTGGTGGCTTTATCATTAATTCAAGAATGATGGGTGGCACAACTTCAGTCGAAGTTGTTGTTGAACTACTAGGTTGATTAGTAGCCTTGTTTTTCGACATCTATGGATTCCCATAATATTTACTCTTTGTCAATATCAAAGCATCATTTTACTGTTTCGAAATGGATAACATAAGCACTTGGGATGGGGAAGCATTGTCGCTAGCAACCAGATTGGTTTCTAGGTTTGGAAACTGATCAATCAATACTACTGAGGTTTTTGATTTTTTGAAGAACTTCTTAATCTCAATTTTATGTGGATAATCTCTCATCCAATGATCCTCATCGCATATAAAACATGGATTACCGGGTTTCTTTTGCCCAGAAGGGTTTGCAGAAGATTTTTCAGGAGATGAATCATCCTGTTTCTTCTTTCTTCTTTTCCCTTTCTTCTTGCCCCTTGGTTGCTTCGGTTCTTTTCCTTTGTCGGTCGACACGACATTACTTCCGAGGTAATAAGTTCCTCATTTGCATTTTGACCGAAAACCATGTGGTCTTTCTTAGATGTAGTCTTTGCGGTTTTCGTGTTTGTCGTTCCTATCATGCCATCGTCAGCATGAGAATATTTGTTTGATTTAGGAGGAGGAGGAACAGAAAAATCTGGTCTAGGAGCATTAGGTATTTTGTCATAGAGCATGCTAGACTGAGTATAGATCAAGTCTAGATATTGTGCACGAGTGATGACTTGCTCTTCAGTGACAACGCCCCCTTTAGCCACATCTTCTGTAATAGAAGGTAACAATCACTTAATAAACCATTCAGCTAGCAGCTGATGAGGGACATATGTTTTTACCATTCGATGATAACGTCACCACTCATGAATATGATTAGATATGTGAGTGGCTGTCGTCTGCTTAAAATTGGTAAGAAGCTCTGTTCCTATTTCATACCTTATCGGTAACTGAAAATGGGTTAAAAAGGTGGTGGCAAGGACGCTGAAGTTATCAAATGAAGATCTAGGCAATTCAATGTACTATTTTGCTACCGGACCAGTAAACGTTCATTGAAAAAGGCGAAGTCTAATCAAATCATCATTGAGAGTGTTGGCTGAACACCACTGATGAAAGGTCATCACATGATTCAACGGATCTTCACCTGGATTTCCATTGAATTTAGGAATATTTGACGGAAGTTTATGAGGAATCGTCAGCCACCAAGGGGCATAAGCAATTGGATCATTTGTTAGCCGATTCAGATCTGGTAATTCTAAAGTTGCTACGAAGGACAACTATTGATTCAGGTTTGGCGAAGCATACCCAGGATAAGATGGGATCGCCTGAGTAGTGAGTCTTTGCGTACTAGCATAATGTATCTAATGCTAATAACTTTGATAAGGTTGATGGGCATAACCATTATGATATGATTGATGGTGACCATTTTGAATATATGGCTGTCCATTACCCGCAGAGCTTTTTTGCTCAGGTCCTTGGTAAGCTTGTTGGAATTGCAGTTGTTGATATTATACCAGCCATGGTTGGGAAGCCATTTGCTGTTGTCCAATACTGGCTGTTTGACCAAGATGAGGGGTAATAGTACCTGTTTGAGCCCGAGTCGCTCCAATTAAGGAGCCAATAATCGGTGATTTTGGTTGTGTCATGGAGACAAGAGGCTGTTGTATTATGACCTGAGAAACTTGAGGTTGGCATACAACAGGCAATGCTTGTACTTGCGACACCGTCACAATAGCCAGTGTAGTTGTGATATTCGACACAGGTACACTTGGTTGCATTGAGTATACAACTCTTGATTTTTGAGGTAGTATTGGCACCCAACCACTGGATGTGATTCCATCTTGACTCGAATTCTATTGTGAACCCTCATATGGTTGTTCTCCCAGAGGGAACAATGAAACGGCATACGCCCCCCCATATGGTGGAAATCCAGTGCTCAAAGGAAATATTGGACTTTGGAGACTGGACTGCCCAAATTGATACTGTTGCGAAGGATCAATTTGTTGAGACTCAACATAAGAGATTCTAGATATTATTCCGGATGAACAAACAACAACAGACCATACTGTCAAAACAGTCCCTTGGTGGACTTCCTCTAGCAGTTGAGATCTAGTTGAGATAGATGGTATACCAGTGAACATTGTCGGAGTGGCGGCAGGAGGTTCTGCTACTACTGTATTAGACGACACATTCCTAGATGTCGATGGTTGTCCAGACATATCGAGTCTATCCAAAAGACTTCCTAGTGATTCTACAGGAACTTGCGATGAAGGTAGAGTATGTTTTGAAGTAGAAGGATATAGGTGGATCCCAGTTCCAAAATGCAATGGAGTACTAGATGGAAGATCCTCCATAATTTCTTCTATACCAATCAATCGAGGCGGAAGAGGTAGACCGTCAGGTCCGTAAAATATTTTTGGTGCCAAAGAGGGTGTAGACTTTGTAGCGACAGGTACTGGAGGGGCAACACTTTTTGAATCAATCCCATATGGAGCTGGTTCAAGACTAGAAGTGTTTACCATTACACTAGGATCAGTTCTAATGTCCTCTTGTAACTGTGGAACTTCTTCTATAGAGGTAGGGATACCCGAAAGAGTTGGAGTAACCAGAGTCTCTGAGGATGTTGAAACACAAGCTTCAAACAAACAAGGAGATTTTGACCCAGTTAAACGAGTTCGCTTGGCTCGGAATGGTTCCTTTTCTGGAGTCAAAGATGGTTGACTCGTTAGTCTTCACGAACGATGGGGTTTTGATTGACTTTCTTCCACGATTACAGATCGCTTGATCAACTCAAAAATAAAAAGGGGAAAATGTTATTCCGAATTAAATGAATTTTATGATGCTTTGACACAACTTGCTTTTTCAATTTTTAAGAGTCGAGAAAAAGAAAAAGATGACTCTAGTCGCCTCCAATTTTTAATGAGCCTGAAGTGACAAGTGCTCAAATGGACCTTTTCTTTAAGGAGTCTGAAAAGGAATGAAAGTGACTACTATGGAAATCTAGACAGAGAGATTACCAAACCAATCGTAAAATTGCAGAATACTTTTTACGGTATGGCAGTCAATCTTCCTGAATGGTGTGTTCAGTGCATTGCAATCGATAGGGTAGCAGACACGGCTTCATAAGGATAAGGATAAAGCTTATTGTGGTCTCCCAATATATACTCCATGTTACGTGGGAGCACAAGTTTGTACTGGCACTTGTCGTCTCAAAGAGGAGGAATCACCCAACCTATGATGAAAGCGATAGTTACCAGGCTTTACGACGCCGGAATACGTCTCTAGCCTAGACTTCTAAATGTTGTGCGTTAGGTTCCAAAGCATTTTTATGTTTATTTAATTTATTTACAGTTGACCTTTCTTAATAAGTTTGCCTTTAAGGTTCACTATGTGATGTAGATTTAAAATTCCTAAATATGCAATCTAAGATGATAAATAGTCATTTTCTCTTCTTTTTGCAATGAAAATCCTAGCTATTAAGGAAAGAGAAGCGAAATTCTTTCAATCATAGAGCAGAGAGCACACACTAGATGCACTGTCCTAAATCAAAATCAACAAGCAGTCTAAATGCAAATGCACATGCATGTATTTGTTTTCTACTTTCTTAATGTGTGAATGACAAAAATAATGCTAATTACAAATCTGAATTATCTTTTCTTTCAAAGCGACAGTACTAACAATTTTCTTTTCAAAAAATGAAAGGAAAACAAGGAGAACACTTTGCGATTTTGAATTGAAAACTGCTTTCGACACTTGAAACACTATTAATTCAAATCAAATATAAGAGTAACAGTGCAATCGACCACAAGAAGAGTAAGATTCTTTTCTTTCACTGAAAACGACACTTGCGACACTTTCAAATCAAAAGATGACAGTTTGATTAAGCTACTGTTTGTAAAGGAGAACTGTAAATGCCGAAAAATACATAAAAACATTGACAATTCTTTGTACAATGGAGGCTGAATAATGCAACGGAAGGGAGTTTCAACAGTGGTATACTGATCACAGATAGCCAAAATCCTGAATAAAGCTAAAGAGAATGAAGAAAAACCAAAATCTGGAGGCAGAAACAGTCTTATCTAATCATTGCACTTGTAACACAGGGAAACAGGGATGCATCTCACCTACAACACACAGGAGGTGCAATGCATCCAGACTGTCAAAAGGAGATAGTGTGATGGTCTAGGGATGAGACTTTAACTTGGTTTTTGGTCACAATTTGCAGCTTAGTTCAGGGATTTAGGCCAAGCTAATGATAGTCAGTTAATACAAACATAGGGGATGATCTAATGAGGTTACGTGAGCCACCACCAGGGCACTTAGGATGTTTGCAAGTCAGATGTTTAATTCATAAAATAACCTAGAGATTGATTGAAGCAATGTTTATCCACTTTGCAATTGCATAGCAAAAGCAGTTCAAAGGCTAGTTGGCTTAACTTTAGGCTTCGTCTGTAGCTTATAAAGTAAAAAAACTAGAAACAAGTGAACATGCTATTTGCTCCCCAGTGGAGTCGCAATTTTGTTATTAGGAAAACTAGTGTCCATTCAGAGCTGCTAGTCCCACTAAGATGGGTAGCTATCTTAGAAACAAACAAACTAAAGTTACTTGCGTTTTCCTCTATGAGAAGTAGATGAGAGAGAAGCAGAGAGTACCAGCCTCAGTCATTCGCTTGGCCTTTTGCTTGTTTCATCTCCACTTTGACAGATCTTTGCCTCTCCTTCTTCGCTTGTCCCGCTTCAAAGAACACCTGCATAGTCAAAGTAGCATAATACTATCAAAGCATAGAGATCTAAAATCATAAAAAATATAGGAACAGATATATATTGACCACACAAATGCATATATCAACTCAGACATACAAGAATACGGAGGAAAACTCAAATAGCTTTATTGATAGAAAGAGTAGAAGAGAGGATTACAACCCATTGATCTGACCCAGTGTGTTGGGTATACGACCAATAGTCCCACATTGACTAGAAGTGGGGAGGATCATGGGTATATAAGGATGGACAAATATCTCCATTGGTATGAGGCCTTTTGGGGTAAGTCCAAAAGAAAATCCATGAGGGCTAG
>APFE030913473.1:2177-12358 GCA_000404065.3 Pinus taeda
GAATGTTCAGCTTTCAACCTCCCCTCCCTTGGCCCAATGCCTGTATTTATAATGTTCTAGAGGAATTTATTCAGTTCCAACATCAATGGGATACTCCCTCTTTTGGATGGGGTAGCTCCTCTCTTGATGGGATAAGTTCCTCTATCATAGGGATGCATGAACCTTCTGGAGGCGCTCAATACACGTCAAACACTCTTCTAGAAGGCTCTAGAAGTGACCACAAGTAACTTTTTAAAGATGAAACTCGCGCCTTTTGACCTTTACAGGGGTACGCACCCATCCTTTGCTTACAGAGCGTACAAGTACGCAGGCACACTGTGTTTGGGATGCGTACACGCAGGCAAGGTAGAGAGAACCTGCGTACCCAGAGATAAACATGTTTTTAAGTGACTTTCTCTCTTTTTGAGGTTTGACATGAAGAGCAGAGGTATGAGGCTTGAGAAGGAGGATAATATGACTATTGATGGATCCATATTAACTGCAGATAGTCATGGTGACAAATTTCAGTGTAACAAGTGCCCACTTCTTTTCCATGGTTTATAAATTATTTTACTTGATTTTTTTAATGACTTGATATGCTGGAAGGTATAGGGACATATTGGATCTTATGCAGGATTGTAGATGGTCCCAATTTTGGGTTTGGTCTCCCTATATGGGGTCCTAACCTTCAAGAGGAATACATTTTCATATGTAGGGTGTGTGTAGAGAGACATGGGCCTCCACAACAATATACAACATTCCATGGATCCCAAAATATATTTAGATATTGCACGAGATTCACTTATTGGACGAGGAAGATGCACATGGTTCACCATGCGAAATCAGCCCCACAATTATATCATACACTTGGAATATAATTCGGGACCTGTATGATGATATGGAATCACTTACACCATCATAAAAGCCCTTGCAAAAGATATACATGCATCTTCAATCTATTCAGAGACCCATGAGGACACTTATTTGCCTCACACACCATGGAGAGCACCACATTTTTACTATTTGGAGAACGAGGGGCAAACACCTTTTCCACTACTTTTGGGAGTCCTATTTAACATTTTTTCACCTATGGACTTCATTAGGCCTCTTCCAAGGCCCAATGACATGTATTATTGATCATTCGACATCTTGAGAAGCTTATTCTTTTGATTATGAGCTAGTTTGGTGGGGTTGTCACCAAAAGTTAGTTATTTTGCATTTTAGGGGTTATATTAGGCCTCATTAGACAAATCAAAATCATTTGGACATGTATAAATACAAGTGATGTGATCTCATTTTAGCATCATCACTTGGACTTGGACTTGTATCTCTTTAGAGATTTTCGCTATCCTTATTGGAGGATGAATTTTTGAAGCATTGAATGAATTTTGATGTTTGGATTATATTCTCATGTCTTGAAGCTTCTTGAATGGAAAATTTTGGATGGGTGGTTATATTATTATACATGTAAGCGCAATTTAATGCTATTATTTCTTTCTATTTTTGTCACATACATTGTTGTTGGGATTTTGCTAGACTAGGGCTAAATTACTGCATCTATTTATGCAAAGTTGTGGAAATTTTATTTCTAGATACTTTTGTTTCATGTAGGGGCCATTTATAATGAATGAATATTCCTAGGGATGTTTCATAATTGAAATTCATCTTAATAAGCCATTTATTTTATAGAGCGAAGTATAAAGTCTTTGAAGTTGCTTTTGTTGTTTCCCTAATGCTAAGAAAAGTTGTCTTTAAGGTCTCATTGACCTATAAAATTGGAAATTCCATAGTCATAATTATACTTGATGCCAATCTCCCTAAAGGATTAGGCACTAGTCCACAATAAGGTGATCACCTTAAAACCTAAATTTCATTTCACCTTCTTCCCTTTTCTAGGCCTAGTCCAATTAGGTCTCCTAGGGCATCACTTTTCTTGCAAACCACTCACCCAAAAAATTCGATCTCTTGGGTCATACTACACTAGTGTCTCTCATAGGTCTCCACCAAAATTGAGGGAATTCCAATGGTGGGATTGCCATATATCCCAAGCCTTAGCCTCGTGATCGAATATTTCCCTTGGTTTCATTGGACTAGTAGCCTCATTGGGATCATCATATTTCCTTTCTTAGAAACTTTTTTCTTTGATCCCTTTCTCTTTCCATATTTGGTTCAAGTACATCATTGGTTGACAAATCCCATTACCTTGACCTATCCAAGGGTCCACTTGGTCCCGTGTGGTCCCATTCCCTACTAAATTTAATTCTTCAAAAAACCACTTGGGAAACCAAGTTCCATACAGATTTTAGGATTAAGAAGCTCATTTTCAAGTCATATTACCTAGCCCTAAAATCCTCATCAACCCCTCCTAGAGAACCCTACACCTTTCTTAAAAGAAAGCAAGCCCTATTTTTGAGTTTCTCCTGGGAAGGGTTGTGAAACTCGCCTCCAATTCATTTCAATTATCTGTCCTTCATAGGTGATTCTCTATATGTACCACGTCTCCTCTCATTGGTAAATGTATGTAAAGAGTAGGGATCTTTAGTTGTGGTGACAATGGGCTATAGCTCCTTTGTTGCTCTTAACCTAGCAAGTGCCCGTCTAGGACCCTTACTAGTTTGAACAGTAATATTTTCATGTTTTTGTAGGGGAGGAAGCAGGTCTACCTCCCTAGTGAATTATTGAGGAATTGATTCATTGATTACATTTATAAATATTCCTCTATCAACTACCCTCATTTACTTGAAGGCGACAATATTCCTCCTTGAATTAGGGTCATTGCAAGAAGGGGAGAATGGATTGTATCACATATTAGAGCTACTCTTCTTCCTAAGTTTGAAAATCTCAATGATCCAACCCCAAAGATGACTTTTATTTCCACCACTTACCTTCCCAAAATGACCAAGTGTGAAAGACATTTGGTTAGTTTCTTTGCTCCTTTGAAGTTGAGTGATGATCCTAAACCATTACCTGAGAAGTATAACTGATTGTTACCCAAATTCAAGGGTGATGCTACCATGAGTGCCCATGAATTTGTTGAATAATTCTATTGGCACATGTCCCCTAGAATGATTTTTTATGATGATAGGCTCATGATTCTTTTTTTTATCACTTGAAGTTTGCAACAATGACATGTGGCACTTCGTACAAGTTCTCTCTACTGAACCAATATATAATTAGGTCATCGTGGGAGATTGGGCATAACTCTTCCTTGAAGAATCCAATCTTGATCAAACCTATGGGGTTGGAAAGAGAGCTCAATGGGCTACCACAAGATGAAATTTTAGACCCTGGAGATTCGAAATTACATGGATAAAACAGATTCAATATCGAGCTCCTAGAAGGCAAGAAAAAGCATGCATTCAAGAATCACCGCAGTAAGGACCACACATCAACAATCAAGGGTATGTCTCCTACAACAAGGTATGTATGATTAGTGTTTACATTTGAATTTTGAGTATCATCTATGGCATATGTTTCTGCAGGACAACGTAAGTATATATAGGGTCTTGGTTATATCTCTATATCTCTATATGTCACAGTTAGTTTTGATACCACATTTTGGATGTCCTATTCTTGATACTACACATTTGATGTGACATATTCTTGATGCTACACCAAGTTTGATAAATATATATGATGTTGTAATTTCATGTTACTTGTTTTGTCATAGTTGATAGAATGCTCTCAGTTGTTGTACTTAGAACTTGGTCCATCACAAGTCTAAGGTTTGTCATCAATTTTTATTGTATATATCTTTAGGTCAATTTGGGATATAGTCTTGCATAAAGTCCAGGCCTACATCAAGAGTGGGAGTCTTTGTTTACTGCTACAACAAGTCAACAGAAAAAGTGACAATAAAACTTTAGGTACACGTTGTAATTTTAATTTTTATTTATTCATTATTATGAACTTACATGTGTTTTGTAGGCAGAGGTAAGTTGAAGGGCATTTTGTTTTGTTTTGGGACTGGTTTCACCAGACAATTTTTTCATGCAGGTAGAAGATTTAAGTATAACATCAAGAAATAATTCACGAGAAGAAGTATCAAATCAAAAGAATAATTGTAATGGGACATCCTTGAAGACATGACATCCATCCAGATATTTTGAAGTATTGGTAAGGCCAAGAGTCATCCTTGAAAAGTTGTAAAAGAGTCATTTCTAAAAGAGTCATCATTGTAAAGTTGTAAAGAGTGATTTGTAAAAGAGGCATCATTGTAAAGATTGTAAAAGAGTCATTTGTGAAAGAGTCATCCTGCCTAGAGTCGAAGAGGTAGTGTTGGGAGGTATAGGAGTCACTGTTGGGATGATGTCATGGTTGGATTGCAGGTCATAAAATGATTGGGTATTTGGTCAAGTACATGAAAATCATTGTACATCTTATTGTATTGTGGATTTTTGTCCCTATTTTAGGAATCCACAGTATTGTCTTATTTTAGTCATTATAGGGTGGCAAAGAGGTGCTAGGCAGGTGTATGAAGTCACCTATAGGTTGGGTCTTGTGAACACTTCAGGGTGGTAGGGTGGTGCTAGGGTGAGTTGTGGCTTGCTAGGGTGTTGGGGAATCCATTTAGTTGATTACTGAATAAACCAAGGCACTGGGGCATCCTTCTAGTGGGAGTTGGAGAAGAATGATTTTCTAGAATTATAGGAAGTTGTTGCTTTCATTTCAGTTGGGGCTGAAGATTAAAGAATTTATTAGAAAAGTGTTTGGTGGTTTTTGACTCAGAGGGAGTTTTCCACCTAAAATTCTTGTGCCTAGTATGTTATTTTATTTAATGTTATTACTGCATAAAAATTATTACTAATTGAAGATTAACTAGTGCTCTGAAAATATTTAAAAGTGTTAATTGCTAAGGAACACTGATTCACCCCCCTTCTTAGTATTTCCAACAATTGGTATCAAAGCTTGGTTCCTTCAATAGAAGTCTAACAACTGGAAGGAGATCATGGAGTATACTAATAATAGAGTTCTTTTGTTAAATGGAAATAACTATGCACTTCGGAGTGGAGGAATGTAGGTTCATTTGCTAGCACAAGGATATGAAGTATGGGAAATCGTTGACAAAGGCTTCACACCCACCCAGGATGAACAAGGTAGGAAGATATGGTATATGATGCAAAGGGTAAAGATCTTATTATCAATGGGCTTATCGAATCTTCTTATTTTAAGGTATTGAGTTGCAAAACTACTAAAGAGGTATGGGGAAATCTTGAATATATATTTGCAGGTGACTCAAAGTTGAAAGAAGCAAAGCATAAAATTTTCAGGGAAAAATTGGAGCAACTCAAAATGAGGGAAAATGAAGATATTGTTGCATATTTCAGCATGTTGATGAAACAACAAATACATTGGAATATTTGGGAGAACCTTTTGAAACAAAAATTGTTGTCTGAAAGATCCTCAGAACCCTCTCAACAAGATTTAAACCTAAGGTATCTATCTTGGAAGATAGATAGAATCTAACCAATATCAGCATAGATGAATTGCATGGAATTATTACGACATATGAAAAGAGGATTGAAGAAGAGTATGGCACATCTCACTTAGAAACAACATTTTCCGCATCTAAGAAGAATGGTAAGGATAAGCAGACTCAAAAATAAAAAAATTGCAATTGCATGGATGAAGAAAAGGAAGAAGAGGAATACTAACTCTCAGATAAGGAATTCACCTAATTCACATGGAAAATGATAATAGGTATGGGAAAATTCAAGGTAAACTCCCATTAATATTTTTTGACTGTGGTGAGGTTGGGAATTTTGCAGCCAAATGTCCTCACAAAAATAAGGTTGTTACGAATGGAAGGAAAGGTCCTAGGAAGTTAGATAGGAAAGGCAAGAAGAAATGGTTTAAGAAAAGTTTCTTCACCAAATAATATAGTTCCTCACCTAAGAAGAAGACAGTGATAACGAAGAAGAATTTAATGGAAGAGTATTGTTTATTGCCAAGCATAATAAGCAAGAGGAACTTGATGAAGGAGGAGATGAAGAAGAATAAATGACTGAGGTTGAATTTCCAAATGAAGTGATCAGGGTTATCAAAGAGTTGAAAGTCGAGAAGAAGCATGCCAACACTCTTAAAGAAGAATTGAAGACAAAAAGAGAACATGTCCTCAACCTTTAAATCAAGGTTGAAGAATACAAGCGAATTGAAGAATCTCTTAGGAAAGAATTAATGGAAAGAAACAAGGAAAGATAAGCATTAGAAGCTGAAATATTTGCTCTATGAAAGGAAGTAAAAATGGAAAACAAAAATTCAAAACTACCCCAACAATTCAAATACTTTGGACAAACTCATTAGCAACCAATAATCATACAATGACAAGACTGGTCTTGGATACAAAGAAAAATTCTAAAAGAAGTCGAGTCCTTTTATGACAATTAAATAAGATGGATATGAAAAATCTACCAAAAAGATAGATCTCTCAGCTAAATCAAGAGATCAAGACTTGAATGAAGAACCGTGGAAGACAATTCCTCAAAGAATATTTCCTCCTAGGTACCAACCTATCTCTTATGGTCATTGTTATTCATGTGGAAGGTTTGGACATAGAGCTACAAAATGTCGCATGCATTTTTGGAATGAATATAATTCCAAAAGATCCTTCAGAAATGGATATTCCATAACTCAACATAATATCAAAAAATTTGATCATTTGAGAGATGATGTTGAATGTTACAATTGTAACAATTTTGGGCATATGGATAGGGATTGTGAAGTTCGAGACATGTACAACTATTATTGGAAAAACCCTAGAAGCAAATTTGCATGATTACGAGATAGACACTAATCTGAAAATGGGGCACTTAGGCTTCTTGTCTAACTTACAAAAACCTCTCCCACTTCCCAAGCTTAAATATTCCAAAGTCTTTATGATTAACCAACGCGGAATTAAATATGTGCTTGAAAATAAAGTGTATGCTTATGTCTGTTTTAGAACTGTTTATGTGCTTTTAATATTCTGTTGTGTATGATGATACAACATAGATATAACAATAAACAATGCAGCAATAAAACAAAACACACAGAACAACTATTTAATTAGGATTTCACCCAAAACTCTTGGGCTATGTCTCTATGAGCTCTAATCAACTCAACTAAGCTCTCTGGGATTATGGCAAAGTCCTTTTTACAAGCTCTTGGCTCAACTCCACTATTTTACATAGAAACAATGGGTTTAGACACCATGTTATCCTTGGCTCTTAAAGCTCTCAGCTTTCTGGCTCTCAGCTCTTGCTCTAGCTCTTGACTCTGGTTCTTTGCTCTGGCTCTGGCTCTGGATCTGGATCTTTGGCTCTAACTTCTTTGTCTCTCTACAACTCTCTAGATTTTCACTTTATCTCCAAGTGACTCTCTCGCCTACTCTGTGTAGTAGCTTTTCGCTTTCCCTCTACTTTTTGCCTTCAGCTTTTCTGTTTTTTTTTTTCAATTGAGCTCTCTACCTTGTTTTGAGGTTTTTTTCTAGCTTTCCGGCTGCCTCAGTCATTTCTCTACATATCATCATATCTCTGTGCCTCTTTAGCTTCCCTACTCCTTGTCTGTTCCACTAGCTCTGGCTCTGCGGCTTTGTGGCTTCTAAATGCATCATTGCCTGTAAAAATTCCTGCTGCAGCGTGGCATTATGATCAGGAGTGGTTACAGAAGGAATCGAGGCTGTTTCATAGGCAAAAATCTGAAAACTGAGAAAATCTCATCACACAAAGAAAGACTGCAAAATACACTATCGGACATGTATTTTGGACGTGAGATTACATTCAATCGCCCATAAATCCCTATCGGGTCCACCATTAGGTGTTATATCACATCGCGTTAGTGTATTGGTCAAAATCTGAAATACATGGGAAAATGATGAAAAACTCGACAAAATCATTTTTATTGGATTTGAAAATGTATCACATCCACCCTATAATAATTACATTTTGGGTTCACCTTTTTCTGCTAGCGCAATCCCCACTGTCGATCTACGGGATCTTAGATTCAATGGTCATCATTCAATTTCGGGCAACTTAGGAGTAGGGAGGTTACCCACCTGAAAAGGCAATTTTCCTCTCTCCTTTGCCAGCCACGTGTCAACTAGTCTGTGGGATTGGGCAAAGCCTGCCCAATATCGCTTTTTGCCTAAGGCCCACCCGAAATCCTACCTTATCAAAACTCAAATTTTATATATCATGCCTTTAATTCCCATTTGGGTCTTGTTGTATCGCTTTGGGGGCTTTTTCCTTTGTATTTTTTTTTTATGCTGAAACGATCTTATACACGGGAAAGTCCATTTTTCCGGAACTCAAATATTACGATATCGGGTTTATAAAACCCATAGAGTCTAGCGATCACATGTGCATGTACTATCGCCCATTTTATCACTCGGATATGATGTTGCAATGTGATATATCATAATCACTCGTCGCATAGCCCTGGGGGTCCATCCCTTGTCTTATGTCATCATCAATGCCGATCCACCGATCAGATCATTGGTGATCGGCATATCACATGATTGCAATTGCCGAGTCCAAGGTCCCGATATCACATGCGGGCCTGTCTTCGACCCGATCAGTCAGATCAGTCGATCGGGGTTTCTTCCGCCTCTGCTTCAGTCCACTCCTTTTGCCTTTTTCCAATGTGATTTCCCTTTATAAGGGTTTTTTTCCATTTTTAGGGGATTTTTCCCCTTTTTCCAAAGAATAAAGGGCATCTTCTTTGAGTGATAACTTTTGCATCCTAAGTCCATTTTTTCCCATTCAAGTTGTAATAGATTCATAATGAAAATATCTTTGCAATGGGGTTATGTCCAAGAACTTCCTTGGACTTTCATTTTCCTCTGTGAGGAACACCTAGACTTAGGAGCTTATCCAAAATCCATTTTGGATCATGCCTTCCCACTAAAAGAACTTTTGGTCTCCAAAAGACTGATATACTAATTTGAACAATACCTGAGAGTAAAAACACCCTATTCTTTCAGCCTCCACACACTTTCCTTGCATAGTGCCTCTGAACCAAAGCCTCTGACCACTTCCCTTCCTGGATCGGTTGGTCTTCCTGGGAAGAACTATTTTCCTCCTTTCTTTCCCGTAGAACTTCTGCTGAAATTGTCATAGAAGGTGGTTTAAACTTCTTTGCCTTGATCATTGATCCAAGGTGGCTCAAAAAAATATGCATTTCATATGCTCCACAAAACTTTCATTTGTTTATGTTTGAAAAGCTGTCAACAACAACTGTTAACAACAACAGAAATATAGACAACAATTGGATGGCATAAACTCCTGCTTCAACAAAAGAAATAGATTTCATCTGTGGTGAACACCTCCATGTCTTACATCTGCATACAAATGATGGACTAGATAACAAGCCCACAAAACATGCCTTTAAACAAATGACCCTTCAAGTCAAGCATGTAGAAAAAGATCATTAGGACTCTTTTTCAAAAGATGAAACACTTCATTATTATCTCCATTTGGAGACCACATCAAATTTTCTCAAGTCAATATCACATGCATGTTACAACGAAGAAATCAACCCTTCAAGTTAATTATAGATACATGTTCAAAAACAAGGAAATCATCAGCATCCCTGTGTTCATACACATCAAGCTTATGCATGCATTTCATCCTTCAACTATCGCTTAAGCACATTGTAATTTCGAAGCTAAAATGAAATATAATGTTGCAACATCAAAGTGAGTATCCTACTCAACTTCTCCATTCACCTACTTGGTAAAATATTTCAACTTGCATTCCATTCACAAATAAATGCAAATATATGCATCAATAGACATGAAATCTTAATCAGATAAGAACTCTAACCATTTATTACCAATCCATTTCAAAGGTACTACATTTGTCTGCACATCAGCATCAACATGTGAATCATCCTGAGACACATCATCCATGGAATATTCCTTTCCATGCCTGCCATCTTCTATTTCCACTCTCTTCAGATTTTGTGGAAGCATTGCTTGATTCAAAGTCCAACATTTTGCAGCAAGATGTCCTTTCTTATGGCAGTAAGTGCACTGCATGTGCATCCTCTTGACAACATGATTTGCCTTGTCCAATGGACCTTTGGCTTCTTGCTTCTTTTCCTTCATAAGTTTCACGTATGTGGCCATTCTCTTCCAACATCTAGAGACATTATGGTTATCCAAACCACAAAAGGAACATGCAATTCTTTTCCCATATCTATGTGGAAATTTATCATGCTTTGCA